>BQKZ01000354.1:54742-73346 GCA_036244855.1 Temnopleurus reevesii
TCGACTTGAATAGCATTACAAAGGACCATTGAATTTGCGTTCGACTTAATTTTTCGAAAAAAAGTTTATATCGTGTTCAGTATGATATGAAATGATTTAAAGTGAAGTTTAAAGTAAATTGCGGAATACAGACTTATTAGATTAAACAAAGAATAATATTCTTTCTACAGATACTGACTACAAAAAGTGCCCTTGTCTTCATCTTTAATTCACTACCAACGTTGCATTACAACGGCTTTCTACTTATATTGCTATATACAGCATCAATCTAGATTTCTTCATGATCGGAGATGGATGGACCTACCTACGGTACGAGCAATACAGATACGCCGTGTCCGCCGGGCGATGCCATAAAGATAACTCGGATCAGGCCCCGCTAGATGACGTCATTATCAACCTAAACCGTGTATTCATCGGTTACTATGGATACGATACCGGTGCCGACAGCGTTATTAAAGTGCAGCTGAGCGTTGCAGAACAGGATGGTAGGAAGAAGAAGTAATTTTCAGTAAAGCCACAGTCACATAGAACCCCCGACTGAACACGATACAACACGAATCTTTGTGAAGGGATACTTTACTGAGTCGTGTTGGAACGTGTTCAATCGGGGATTCTCTGTGACTGGGGCCTAAGCTAAAGGTAACGCCAAAGAGGCGCTCGATCACTTTTGTCATACAAAACTATGTAGGATGAAAAACTATTGTAGAAATTTCTTGGCATAAGTTAAAAAAAGAAAGCACTAATATTGCTGGAGATCTTCAAATTGATAGCTTTGTATTGTGGGCACCAACTTGTCTAACTCTTGTTGGAATGACGAGATTGATTGCAGATTTAATGTACGACTCCGTTCAGATTTAGTTTTCAAAAGCGGCTTCCAATAAACTAGTTTCCAAAGCTGGTAGATTTCGATTTCATTATACGTGGCTCTGTTGATAGAACGATGGCTAAATAGCTGTACTCATATACTTCCCGCGCGATCTTAATTCCTGAGTAAACATTACCATGTACATTTTTCTGTCTTTGCATTGACTCTGTGTATCACGCGAAACTAGCTGAGCTAGTTTTTGGTCACGAAAATTTAACTCGCGAGGTGGATTTCCACATCAGTTGGGAAGTCCACTTCATGACCCCTTGTCCCGTTCAAACTAGCCATTATGCTAGACTCTGTTAAAGTGGTTTCCATTGAAGTATTTTAACGCAATAGATCTGAACGGGGTGTTTGGAAATTATCATAGTCATTATACCGTCTCTTTTTTTTTCTATCAGCCATAGACTACCCATCTGACGCCAGCTTACCCGGGGACATCATACCCGTCTCGCCTCGGAAACCTACCCGAATAGCCTCGCCCAACTACCCGAACGAGTACCCACACTCGAGCATCATCTCCTGGGTGTTGCGCGTTCCTCCTCCGTACAATTTCAACATCCACTTCGCTGAGTTCAACCTCGCTCAGGGACTGGACAAGCTCGCCTTCGGTAACGGATCGGCTCCGTTCTCGGAGGTTTCGGAAGTGTTCGCGAGGTCGGAATCGGCTTCGGATGTAGCGAGTGAGAAGCTACAGGATTTGCGCATTACGGAGGAGTACATGTGGCTGAAGTTGGAAAGCGATCAGCTAGGGAACAGCGGGAGTTTTGTTTTTGACATCTCCGCCGTAGTAGGTGAGTATGGATGAGGAATATCCCCAAATAACATTCCGGTTTATAGAACGATAACTTTGAGAATATTGATTAAATCAAATTATCATTTTGAGAGTATAAAATTTGAGAATGATAACATGCATTTTTCAGAAGGTTTTATTCGACTTCCTTAAGTGACGACAAAGAAGGAAAAATGGCAATTTTAATGACAGTGCCAGAATCATCTCAAATGAGAAACGTGTATGGCAGGGCCCTACCCTGTCCGATAAAGCTGAAAAATTAAGTTTATCGCCGAAGGTGCGATTTTTCCACAAAAAAAGAAGGATGGAAATGTTGTGTCCATCTACTATCGTAAATGCTTGAATTGAGGTTCACTTTGTCATAGGCCTCTGTATATACCTTCCCCTCAAAGGGAACGATTCTTACTCAGTCATGTGTTTGGAACAATTGAACGCTCTTAAATGACAGATCACTCACCATTTCTACTTTCTACCTATGTCACTGATCAAAACAGATCCTATCATCTTGGCGAGAGGAGAATCCACGATACTCCGGTCTCCATACTACCCCCTGCCTTACGAGAATGACGCTTACGTGCAATGGAAAGTGATGGTTCCCGAAGGACATGGCGTCATGCTGCACTTCATCAAGTTTCGCGTGATAGGTAGGTTGATCATCCTTATGATGGCGCTCTTCAACCTTTATAGATTATACGCATCGGACATTCACCGTCATAGGTTTGCGCTCTAATTTCACAGCGTCTACAAACCTCGGTCCACCATTTTCAAAAAACACACTAGTAGCGTGTTTTTTTTTTGATGGATGGAGACTTGTGGAAGATAGAAAAGGAGTGCACATCTGGGGGGGGGGGGTGTTTCATCAAGATATGTCACAGCGACGAGGACTCATTTCCGACAGTTCCCATGGCAACTGTCAGCGATAGTGCTTTTCATCCAATCACAATCAAGGAATTTGTCAGTGCTGACTAATTGTCTCTGCGACAAATCTTGATGAAACACCGTCCTGATGTTGAAATCAAGTGACAAGTTCGCAACTGATGTGCGCATCATTTGTTGCACACATAAGATGTGCACTCATTTTGTACCGTCCACAAAATTGATGGACGGAGGCATGTGGACGGTAGAAAACCAATATGCAAATGTGTTGTGCGCAGCAAACGACAAGTGCGCAACTAATGTGCGCATCATTTCGGGGGCAGTATTGCGCCAGCGAGATGTGCACTTGTTTTCTACAAGCCTTCGACCACAATTTCGAAAACCCACTTGTTGCTTCTAAAACCATGCTCGTCAAAATATACCCCTTATGGAAAGATATCAAATGCCTTAATTAACCATGATTAAAGTTCCACCATCACATGGTTTTTGTAAACATTTCACCTAAAGATACTTAATTTCTGTTAAACAGCTGGTAAGTAGATTTTCTTAAAAGATATACTAAAGTAGTGCCGTATCAGATGATAATTTATCATAGAAATGCATAATAATGTGGGTTTTTTTCTCTTGCAGACGCTGGGGACAAATTTACGGTAGAGGGCATTCAGCATGGTGTAAATAGCAGTGTCGTGTTCACTGGCGTTGATGTACCATCAGATTACGTAATCTGGTCTTCTGAAGCAGTGATACATTTCGAGTCAGACTCGTATGGCGTTGGGAAGGGGTTCGTGATAAAGGTTCAACCAATTTTCGGAGAGGGTGAGTAGACATTGTGAGCAGAAACGACAAATGAATTGGACAAAACGAACAAAGTTCACAAAACCTTCATATGAGCTTCATAATGCCAAAGAAAAAGTAGCTTACATTGTTATTTTCAATTCAATTCAATTCAATTCAAAATAACACTGAAGGTGTGGCACATGTTCGACATTTCTTGGCAGAAAAGAAGAACATTTCCTTTTTTGTGCATCTAGCTATTGTGAATACCTAAATGGAAGTTGTTTCCTTTGTCTAAATTCTTTGTCCTTTTCGCTCACAGTGAGATGCATCCCGTAAAAAGTCTTGATATATTTATCTTTTTCTTTGCCAGAGGACATAAGACCCCCTTAAAAACCTAATTTTCAAAGTTGCTTCGTGACTTAACTAGTTTCGAAAGCCAGTTCGAAAAGCCAAATGTGTCCCCGTTCAGATAAGAGGCCCGCTTACTTGATTTCAAGTCCACTTCAAAGCAAAGTCACTGTGCCGTGGGCATAGCACAATGGAAACAGCCAGATGCTTGACACATTCAGAATAAAATTTACAACTTAAGGCCGTTTAAATTGAAACTACAGGCTGAACTGGTCCCTGGAAGGTCACAATAATTTACCTCGCGAAGTGGATTTCCAAACTGGTTTGAAAATTCAGTTTCGTAACCGCTTATCCCCTTCAAACGTGTCATTGAATATTTAAGTTGTTTAACGCCGTATATCTAAACGGGTCAACAGTTCATGTCTTTTTTAATGACAATATAGGTCACTGCCTGACACCTTTGGGATTGGAAGGAGGCTGGATCCCTGATGGAAGCCTGGGTGCTTCTACTCAAATCGACTCGAACCATACACCAAGTCATGCCAGACTTTACGGCCCATCTGCTTGGGTTCCGAGCCCCAACGACCCAAAGCCCCAGCTCACGGTAAGATAGAAGTGATACATTGAATTTAGTATTGGTATTTCTTGCAATTGCCCCCCTCCCTCGCCATGAAAGTTTAGATGCTTCTACATAGATTGATTCGGATCATACACCAAGCCATGCTAGACTTTACGGCCCGTCCGCATTGATTCCTAGCCCCAACGATCCCAAGCCGCAGCTTACGGTAAGATAGAAGTGATACATTGCATTGAGTATTGGTTTTTATTTCAATTTGAAAATAAAAAACTTCGTCGCCATTACGTAGGTCACTGTTAAGAGGGTGGTACAATAAGTGAAGACGTATAAACAAGAAGAGGATAGCTAAGACCATTTCGTGCAATTGCCTCCCACCAAGCCATGCCAGACTTTATGGCCCGTTCGCATGGATTCCAAGCCCAAACGATCCCAAGCCACAGCTTACGGTAAGATAGAAGTGATACATTTCATTAGTAATGGTTTTTATTACATTTTAAGAATAGACAATCGTCGCGGTTACGCAAGTCACTGCTTGACATTGGTTTTATTGGAGGGATTCCTATAGGGCTAATTGCACGAAAATGTTCTTAGCTATCCTCCTCTTAATAAATCAAATGCCTTTGAACAACGATATATCTACTCGTATATATTTACGTTTCTGTCGAGCTTTTGCTCAATCCTTTATTGGAATATAACCCTACACCGTACGATGTAACATCAAACATTTATTCAAAGGTATACTTCATCCTGTAATCTTTAGATTTCTTCGGCAATATACAAAATTAAAAAAATATGGAATGATATCTCAACTGTAATTTGTATTGCGTCTGAAATGAAAACTTTAAAGTGCCGATGTGAGTAGCATATAATGCACATTACAAAACGTGACGTAGTGAGTGACAAAATAGCGACGCGCTTCAGGTTTTATTATTAAATGTAATTGTATTAATGCTGTTACAACATACGATATTATTCAAAAACTTTTAAAAGTTTGATATGGGTATAATTTATTAGTGCTGGGGATCGAGTAATGCTCAAACAAGGCTTCCTGCTAGAAATTAAAGAAATTAATGATTTGAAATATCAAGAATATTGTGCTTGCGGGTCAAAAAAGAAGAAGCATTTGATATTTTGTGTTCTTTTTTCTTTCTTTACAGATTACATTCGACATAACATGTTACGTAACTGGTGTGGTGATCCAGAGTGGTCCTGATAGTGTGGGAAACTGGGTGGATTCTTTCGTCTTTTCATTCGAACCTAACACTGAAACTGAGGTTTGTAATGCTAACTTTAAATTGCGTTTACCACTTGGCTACTGGAACAGGTTGGCCTGGGGACAAAATACATGGGAATATAAGGATTCAGCAGTCAAAATGTTAATGGGGATTACAACAGCCCCGTTTGCCTGAAACGTTACAGTGGGAAATGAAACGATGGTAAGGCTCTCCTCTATATTCAGGCATTTGTTAGGCATACAAAGTTCAAAATATCATCCCCATAGGTCGTCTCATTTCTATCCAGTTTGTAAAAGAGAATTTGAAATGTGGTTAGCTTGAATACCTCGGAACATGGTATACAAATAAGCAATAAGTATAAATAAGTTTCGACCTCCAAATTTTGAAATGAATCCAACTCTTGTTGAGACACTATTTTGTAATTTTTAAAGGGAAAAGTGTTGTCAGGAGTAAAAGTTAACAGAAGTCATTTGTTTATCGTTTTTAGTCAGCTTTTGCAGTTGAATTGACTCGTCTTGTCGTTTCCCGGTATAAAATGATAAAGATGCGTTATATACTTCATGAAAATACTAATACCTATATTTCTGATTGATATTAATGATCTTAGGTAGATATGAACTTATTCCATCATCCAAAATGCAGATAATCATTGGTGGAAGTTTTTAAACATAACTCAACTAGTCGTGCAGGAAACAAATAATGATTTACAAAATGTACAGTCTCTAGATCTCTAAATTTCTTGTATAGGACGTCAATTTGATAGATTTTAGTCAGGGACCAATTCAAAACAGGATGGAAATTCAATTGAATGATTCCTACCCGGGAATGCCTGTGAATTTTTTGTTACAGCTTCTCGGTAAAGCACTGTCAATCAGTGTTTATCCATGTTGGGATAAGGCAAGAATTATTTCAATTAGGATGGAAACTTTCAATCGAATAAGATTGTATCCTAAATAAATTATATTTAAAAGTTCAATCCAATGAATTTGCCCCTGATTACAATCTTTTATTAACTTTTCAATCCTCGGAATAGGTTGTCAATAGGTTTCTTTCGGATAATTAGTTCGCCAACCAAAGGTCTAATGACTGAAGCGTTTCGGCACCAATAACTGGGCTACATAAGGAAGTTGATGAAAAATAAAACAAATTAAAGTATTTTTCTGAATCTCTTTTCATTAGATTATAGAAGGAGACTGGCAGTCGCAGAGCGTGTATCGTCTACTTTTCGTGAAGCATTACCGAGCCAACATGATACGGATTGATCCGCAGAGCAGATCTGTTTCTATTCTGTCCTTACGGCTTGAGATCCTTGGGTGCCGTACTGGTAAATAATTGTTATCTCTTTTGCCTTTTTTTCTTCAAAATATAAAAATAAATTTTTATTCAGATTTTGTACTCGGCTGCCTGTGTGCTGTATCACATATTGTCACACAATACAGGCCTATGGAATCATATGAAAATGCGGAGACGGGTTGATAAGCATACATTATCTGACTGAGGTTTTTTTCCCTGTCCCTGGCCCTACGACTCGAAATCCTGGGATGCTGGACCAGTGATTAGTGACTCCTTACAATTTTCTTTCCAAATACTCCTTTTTTCAAATCACATAATAGTACGCGATTTGTATGCCACTATGACATACTCGTATTAACTTATTTAAAGACCCCAGTCACATAGAAAACCCGATTTAACACGTTCAACGCGACTCATTGTTCAGCTAACAGTCCCTGAACAAAAAGTCTCTTTGATTCGTGTTCTATGTGACTGCGGCTGAAAAGAAAAGGATACTTAATGCGCAAAGTGAATTCGAATATATTATTTTGGGGGACTCACTTTGTTTGTTTGAACCTTATGCCAATTAGATATATGGATACAATAAAACTAATCTAAGAGTTCAATATAACGATATATATTGATTTGCTCACTACATGATATACAAGTTCTCTACAATTCCTATATTTCCGCCTTATGATCCTGCCTACTTGCTAGAGTTCTATTATAACGCCATCACATTTCTTTAATCTCTAATTACCCAGGAATTACAGTCAACTAAATTATAGACCAATAACCAATTTTCCTCATTTACCAATACAATTTTTTTTCAATGATAAAAACAAAGAATTACACTTCGAAAGGTTGTTATTTGAGACACATTTAGTATGTTTTCCCGTATTTTCCCTCGTAATTTCTATTTGATATCACAGATTGCAATTTTGATCTCGGTCTGTCATCTGGACACCTACCCGACGATAACATCGTGCTATATCGTGACGG
This sequence comes from Temnopleurus reevesii, assembly GCA_036244855.1. NCBI lineage: Eukaryota > Metazoa > Echinodermata > Echinoidea > Temnopleuroida > Temnopleuridae > Temnopleurus > Temnopleurus reevesii. Next base: position 62,488 of record BQKZ01000354.1, read on the forward strand.
AAACCCCTCAATGCAACCACCGGAGAGTGTGCGAATGGTTCCCGTCCAGTTCTCGCCATCGGACGGCCTCTCGTCGGGCGAGTCGCACGACAGTCTTGCGATCCGCATCGACTTTGACACGACCAGCATCGTCAAGGCTATTCTTATTCAGAAGAGATATGGAGCCCCAGATCTTCAGAAGTTCAACTTTCAATACGACGATCGGATGGAGATTGAATTAGTAAGTCCCGAATGCCCCAGTCACATAGGAGCCCCGAATGAACACGACTGAACAGGACTGAACACGACTCTTTGTTCGGAGGCAGTAAACTGTGAAGTGAACAAATAGCCGTGGTCAATCGTTTTGCTTTCGGGCTCCTTTTTATCGGGGCTTTAATAGACTCGCCTTTGTGACCATGATTAAATTCATTTTTTTAATATTTTCATCTCCATCCTGAATCATCAATATTTGTGCTTTCAATTATTATATATATTTCAGGTCTTTTGCTTTACAACGTGCACGCTATTCAAGACGTTAGGTCTATGGACAGCCAGAGTGGATAATAATGTGCTTTAGAATACAATGAGGTCCAAGGGGTTATAAAAGTTTTGTTTAGAAAATTAAAACCTTTGCAAAATGCTTCAATTACCGCTTCGGCCATCCATAAATTAATTTTAACGTCTTTGATAGCCATCGCGTTGCAAAGCAAAAGCCTAGTATTCATTTTGAAGAAAAAAAACTTACTTCGGAAATGCTGCAAGTTCCCTCCACCTGTATAGCGCAATAAGTGTAATCCCCCCTCACTGTCTTCCGCTGTATGTGCCATTTCCTGTGTTTTACGTCAGTTTTCAGTCATAACACTTGGTCAAGTCGGTTTTGATATTCCTTGGACAGCTCAGAACCATTGTCGCAAGTGTAAGTGAAATTTCTACTGAGAACAGGGCTGCCAATTAAGTCTCCTGGATTCCGCAGGAGACTCCTGGAAACGGGCCACAATAAATGCATGTTTTTGAGCAATCTCCTGGATTATGGAAACATTGATCCCAGTAGGTTTTGTGCATTTTATAGACATCTACTGGATTTCTTCCACAATCTCCCTGATTGTTGCTGTTAAATGTTGGTAGCTCTGTGAGAAGCATTGGTGAATTAATTATCATTTTAACATATCGTTCCATCTTACGCCGAGTGTCCATATTGTCTTATTTTAAGGACGACTCACACCTTTGCGTTTTAGCCTGCGTCGGCCAAACGTTTTTAGAAAAAAAAAACGCTCTCTTGACGCACAAAGGCGCATGTCATACGGTGGACTGACTTTCGGCGTAAGCTAATTGACCGCAAGCTGAATTTCAGTCTACCGTCTGATCAGCGTATATCGTGCGCTTGGGGAGCGTTTCTAATTTTCAAAAACGCTTGGCCAACGCAGGCTAAAAACGCAAAGGTGTGAGTCGGCCTTTACGCGCGAACTATATTCTTTTGAATGCACTCGCCCTTGAATTTTGAACAATGACCATTGCATTGTACGGAACAATAGAACCGCGGCAATACAACGGGCTCAATGAGAATGACCCTCCTACTACTCGTCGTATTACTATACTGTGTTGGAGATGGACGTTTACAAGCTCGTAATGCAGGCGAATCAACCTGTTGTAATGCCCCATTCACATAGAGGCCCGGAAGCAACGCGATTCAACACGGCTCTTTGTTAATTCACAGTTAAATGCCTACGAAAATAGAGTCGTGTTGAATCATGTTGCTTCCGGGCTTCTATGTGACTGGGGCTAGCACCGAGTGTCCAGGTTGTGATTTTACGTGCGCACTGTATACATTCGTTCGTCATTGAAGTTGTACGATAAACATCGCATTGTGCGGAACAATAGAACCGCGGCTCGATGAGAATGACCCCTCTACTATACGACTCGGCGTATTACTATACTGTGTTGGAGATGGACGTTTACAAGCTCGTAATGCAGGCGAATCAACCTGTTGTAATGCCCCATTCACATAGAGGCCCGGAAGCAACGCGATTCAACACGACTCTTTGTTCGGAGTTGGTTCTGCGGTAGTAAAATGTGAACTTAACACAGACTCGTGTCCAATGTGTTGATTCCGGGGCCCTATGTGGCTAGGCCTTTAGAGGAGATTCCGCATCAAATGTTCTGACGTGTTCTTATCTCACCGTAGGGCACCTCTTCAAGTCCAATGGGCTTCTTCGTGGATAAAAAAAAACTGATTACGTAAGTGGCACGTGATAGATATGGTTATGGAATATCTATAATATATATTATAAATGTCTGAAATTAATTGTTGACAGACATTTCAAAAGTGTAGTTTTGCGTGAAGCCCCGGTCACATAGGACCCCGGAAGCAACGCCATTCACCCCGACTCTTTGTTAATTCACAGTTAACTGCCTCAAAGCAACGAGTCGGGGTGAATCGTGTTGCTTCCGGGGTCCTATGTGACCGGGGCTTAAGTTATTATATTCTCTTTTTCAGGGCATCTCTGACTGTAGTCATAGAGTGTGCAAGATAACCATTGAGAACCCTGTTGCTTCAACATCGATTACCATCAGCAAATTAAAATGGACTTCTTCAAATGTTACAAACTTTGTCCGATTCGAACTACTGGGATGTATTACCGTAGGTAAGATATTTGGTAATGTTCATTATTGTTTTAATTCATTATATTAGTTTTTACAAAACTAGATACAAGCTACCCCTTATGTGGAGGTGTAATGGTTCCGACTCTTGAATTTCAACCATTGTAACCAGAGGGTCGAGAATCGAATTACTTCTATGGCGTTAATTTCCTTCAGCAAGAAAATCATCCACATTGTGCTGGAATCAACCCAGGTGAGGCGAATGAGTACCTGACAGGGATGATTGTTTCTAGTGCACGCCAGGCTGAAGCCAGGTTAAAAATAATGCAAGTCGCCTTTATCTCTCCGCAGAGTGGATGCATACGCTATATACATTGCATGTATTATCATTATCATTATCATTATTATTATCACTTTTATCATTATAATTATAATTAGTCGTAGTAGAAGTAGTAGTATTATTATTATCATCATCATTTATTTCATAGCATTCCTTTGATAAGCAAATAGTTTTAACATGTTTATTCCTCTTTTTAATTTTCACCATCATCATCATCGTATTTTACAGCTATCGGAGACATACATATTTTTATAAGGATATATACAAATTAATTCATAATATGAAACCTTTTCTGACAACACATTTTCAATCATGGCATATCTTTTTTTCATACGGACAGATTGGTATGGATCACACATTATTTGATTTAATCTAGCATTTGTCTATTCCCTTTTTATACAAGATGAGTTGACTACAGTTAGAGAAATACTATAAATATATTTTGAGTCTTTTCCTATCCTCGATTAATCAATTGTCCGATCTTTTTCTGTCACAGATTGCATAACGCCTTATTGCACCGACGACTGCACGTTAGACCATCTGACTTCACAGAATGCACGTGATATCGCATCATCGAGGCAGATTTTGATGCCAGCGAGATCCGTCTGTGAGCTAGATGTCCCAGAGCGGATGGATAAATTCGTCACTTTCATATTACTAGGTTTTGACGTAAGTACAAGTAGTTATGATACACGATAAGAAATTGGGATGCACTTTTGCATCCTCAGGGATGGTTCATTAGCAACAGGTAATCCTGAGGGTGTAGACATATTCTGTTACGGTAGATATATATATATTATATGCATCCGTAGGGCGAATGTAGCTTTCCCGACACGCACACCAAGGGTGGGAATGAACCATAGTGGCTGCACCCGTACGGATGCAAAACTGAGATTTCTTAAGCGCGGTCCCCATTGGAGAGTAGTACTAATTATCTCTGATGTAACTTTTGTGAGTTTGTCTTCGTAAAAGTAGTTTTTAGATTTGAATGAGAAATCTGAAGATTTAAAGGTTCACTATCCTGAAAACTAAAGGAGTTCAAAACGTCATGGTTTGTCGGGGATTGGTTTTTATGTATGGCACCCTGGACAATTACGGGGTCTCACATATACACTTTACAATAGACCGCTTTCGTAATGATTCAAATTTTATGCACGCTTGTTTGTCAAACGCACAATGACAAAATATTTGTTCAGCTGATATAAACTTTCAGCACAAACTTTTGTATCAAATAAAGTCTTATTTGGAGCTCAATAATACAACATGACACACAACCACCGCACAAAGTACGATATTACTCTTCCCAGAGGAATGTACTCACATTGGAAGAAGAAGAAGAAGATAAAATAATCTTATATCAATCGAAGCAATGTGTCTAGCATTCTTTTGGTTGTTGCTAGGTTGGTCGAAGCTACAATGTTTGTCCAACCTAGCAATGTTAATGCATGTAAATAGCATTCTGACTTTTATACTCTCAATATATTTTGACAGCTAAATACCTAGTTCGTCTTAGGGCAAATGTCAATATATTTGGATATTTTACGACATTTTGAATTGTTTTCAGTCTGATACCGACACCGAAGATGACGGCCAACTCGTGATCGACGACAACGAAAAGCAGACTATATTCTCTCTCGGTAAAGACGTCCCGCCTGTCTTCGTTGCGGCATCGTCTGCCGTGTCTTTCCGCATTCTCACTGGGATTAGCACCGCCCATCCTAACGTTACCGTTGCCTATGGTTACACAGGTAATAATCAAATCAAAATATATTTGAATGTGTTTTTTTATTTATTTATTTGTTTATTTATTCAAACATATTTATTCACGATAACAAGATCAGTTAAAAACTGTTATACATCTTGGTCCTGAGATTAAAAACATAATCATGAGCATCATGGTCAATTGTCTCATGTTGAAGTAATTATAATTTACATGACTAGGAGAACGGAGATTGTCTTGATATGTATAAATCGAAAACATGCTTATATGAGATCGCTTTACACCCTGAATCAGTATCACATTGCAATCTCTCTTGAATTATTTTCTAAAAGAATAAATACAAGTGTGTGCAGACACCGTGGTGTAGTGGTTCTGACTATCGCCTTTGGATCAGAGGGTCGTAAGTTCGAATCCCAAATATAGCGCATAATGTCCTTCAAAAAGGATACATATTGTGCTGCACTCAACTCAAGTGAGGTAAATTGGTACTTCTCGGGAATCGAGATTATTCGTGTATCATTTTCTCTACATAGTGTTCATCAGAAATCTAATCGTTCATTTTTTTCTTTAGTAGAGCAAATATCGATCACTTCTTGTAATTAATGTGACTTTGATCAGTAACTTGACATGATCAATTAGCATTAGAATATCATATCATTTTTCCAATTCGTAAACCGGGGCGAACAGAAACACAAGGGTGAACAGGGCTAAAGCCTAGAAATTAATGATTCCCTTTTTGAATTCCTTTAGGGACCCTCATGTGATTAATTTAATATTATGAAATATTATGATAGGATATAAAAGTAGATCTAAGTAGATTATGTAAGATTTTCCCCTCTTCACCACGGTGTCCTTGTTTGCCTGTTTTACATTAATTTGGCATAATATAAGGTAATGCTCTGTATTACTATAGGTTGTTGCTTTTTATTGAGGCGTAGAAGATATAGCATAGTCACAATCTGCAAAAGCGTCACAGGGACAACCCATCCCCTTTTTTCATTGATTAATTCCAAGCCTATATGAGAATGTTGAAAATGGTAATACACAGCACCCCTCATCCCCCGCCGCCCTTCTCAGCATCCAAACTTTTCAAAATGTTCCGTGATGCATGCCTCAGCGTATCCCGAGATTTAAGAATACCGGCCTTGCACCGCCCAATACAGGGAAATTTGTCACTGGAAGAGAGTGACATCGTTTGATATTTAAGTATGAGAAATTTCAATACATTCATATCTAACGTAGATATGGGTTATTATTAAACTGTAGAGACAAATGTAATCGATGATTTCAGCTGTCAGTTTGGGATTTTTGTTTGTTTTCAGAAAGAGGTTGATTATTGCATTTTGCATTTGATGTAAATGTTTATAGAAACATTAAATCCCAAAGATTTTCCGTCTAAAATATAAAAAGCAGTGGTAAAATTACCGAGCATTTGTTGTTCCGACAAAAAGAAGAAAAAATATGGATCAACCTTTATGCTAAATACCTGACAGATTACTATTCACGAGACTCCCTATTACGAAACTGAATTTCATATTGTAAGAAAAAGACTAAACAAATAGATGAAATAAAGGCCGTTGAAATAATTCATTTTGAAATGTTGAAATCTTGGGCTCAGCAATCCCCGACTTCCAAAATGATAACGGGCTTTCGACTTTCGTGGACGGAGGTCAATGGACTAGAAACTGAGATCGAAACTGATGTGCACAATAAACACGCAATGAATGACGCCATTTACTGCGTTGCACACTCATTTTCTACCGTCTACAATCCCCGTCTACCAAAATAGAAAACACGCTGACGAACAATTGACTCGCATTCCTTTTTTATTAAGGTTCTCCCGGTGATTAAGTTACTTAAAAGATGTTTCTATGCCATATTCTGTAGATAACCCTGGTTGCTACAGCGACAACGCGGATGCGACCGTATTAGAATGCAAGGTAACGGGCGGTGTCATCATGTCCAGGAACTATATCATCAATTACCCCGCCCATTACTACTGCTTTTTCTACCGTCTACAGGACTGCACGCCAAAACTGCAAACGCACATACGAACAATAACCAACCATCTCATCCCCTCGATTATCAAAATTCACCAATTATTCTGGTTGTTAATATTTTTGTGTGTGTCAAATTCTATCTGAAGATAATCCCGGTTGCTACACCGGTAACGTTGACGCGACTGGGCTGGAGTGCAAAGGAACGGGCGGCGTCATCATGTCCAGGAACTACTTCGTCAATTACCCCGCCGACTACGACTTCACCTGGACCATCATTACACGACTCTGGACCAAGGTCATCCTAACCTTTGTCGAGATCGACGTCAATTCCCTGGAGGACGATTGCGACGATGACTACGTCAATGTGTCATACAGCGACTACGCTAACTTGTATTGTAACGTCGATGGGAAGACGGCGGTGATTGAGTCGTCGTCGAATTGGATGCGGATTATGTTTAATTCTGATGTTCAGGATACTGTGGGTCATAGCGGGTTCTTGGGCGAGTATCGCACTGAGCTCCTCGAACCGGAATTTTCCCGGGTGGTGGATAATCAGAGTGAGTATTAACCCCTAAACTGCTGAACATTTTTCACGATGGAGTAAACTTCTGAAAAACGTCGATCACTTTGATCTTTATTTTCATCATAATTTCTGATGGTATAATGCTGGAATTTCAACAACTTAAATTCAAGAAGTTTACAATATTCAGGTAATAGCTATTGCAATTTTTAGTGAATAACCTGTCTTATAAACAATGCTTTGAATATGTAATTAGGGTCCAAATCAAAGTAAAAATAAAACCCCTGTATTTAAGACCTGTGTGTATCAATAATGAGTAAAGGAAGAATTTGACCCATGCCTGAATATATCTTTCCATTGTGCAATGCTACTGAAGTTTATAAGAATTCTTTTCAACCCAGAATGATGAATGGTGGTTGACAACTGTTATCAATGGACATTATAGAACATTGTCCATGCACAATAGATCTGCAGTCTTTTGTTATGCACACAAAATTGTGGTATAGCAGTTTCAAGTTCTGGGCCACTTTTCTGGCCCTTCGCAGTTTATGGGTTAATCTTAAGGTATTAAAAGGAAAGTTGATACGCAATGGGTGTATTGCTAGAAAGTTGCAATCAATAGTAAATTATTAACGACAAATCAATTGCAAACTCAAACGCACATTGTCATTCGCGCATTATCTTTACATTTGGCCTTTGCCGATCGACTTGCAGTTAACTGTAACTTTCGAACAACACCTCAACAGCATACAATTACCAGTAAGTGAACATAACACGAATCGAGCCAGCCACTACCATCGGCACTCGGTGGTCTAGTGGTAAGACACCTGTCTAATCATCAGGAGATCGTGGGTTCGATTCCTACCCGAGAATGCCTGTGAATTTGTTCACAGATTCTCGGTACAGCACTGTCAATCAGTTTTGGGATAAGGCAAGAATTATTTCAATTATTTATCTACCCAACACAGAATATATTCAATTGGAAGTGGATCGCATTATAAAGACTGAATAAAACGTCAGAAAATCATACTCAACAGGCGGATTTACTAAAAGATGCAAATTTTATGCATACCTCTAACTAAAAGGTTGTTATTAACAACCCGAAAGCTTGCCTGAGGCTTGCCCGACATAGTAACAAGTAATGTATGCATACTGGATTCTAAGTATTGTAGTCTTGTTGTTATCAACTGAGTTAAAGAATACGATGTACGCAACTACTCTAGTTGGGAAGAAACGCACATACATTTGAATTTATTAGTAAGCCCGCCGATTGTATGAAAATTTTGGCTATTCAATTTATGACAATATCACCAGTTGTAAGATATTACCAATCCCTAGCATTTTGTATCCCGTACTTCCCCTATCCCCTATTTCAGAGATTGTATTTGATGCATTTTCAAAGTCATACTTGTTTCGTTTTGCCTATGATGCTTTTCATCCGATGAAGAGTGACCTCTGCCTTTTTATGCGACGAGTGTAGAAAGAGATAAACATTAGATCATACGTTAAGTAATATAAAGGTCTTGGTCTCATCTTCCTGCAAAGGAAACAGTGAAAAAAGAGGCACATGATATATCGGCCACTATTAAAAAATTTATTCAAGCATCATTTGTGTCAATTTACCCCAGAAATAAAACAAGATTTTACCATGCTTTTTTTCTCCAGATTACACTTGTCCAGATGATTGGGATGTATTCCTTGGGTTCTGCTACCACCTGTTCCGCCTCCCTGATGCGATCACGTGGAACGATGCGGAGGAGAGATGCATGGAGGAGGAGGATGCTCATCTGGTTAGCATTCGAGATGAAGATGAGATGAAGTTTCTTCATTTCATGATATCATCCGCGAGCTGGAATTCTTCAGCAAAAGAGACGTATATAGGTAAACCATGAATCATTAGGTATGAACTGTAACATAATAGCGTCATGACGAAGTAGAAATAGCAATAAAGTTCGATAGACCACATCTAAAATTGAAAACGTTTTTTTGTATTTTTACCCGTTTCTAGGTTCGACATCTGCAGGTTCTGACAACATTCTGTGAACCAGATATCTTATCTAAATATTGAGATTGAATGTCTTTGAATCAGGTATTTTCCTCAGAATAGTTAAATTGATGTTTAAATTGGGGGAAATTCCCTAAAAATTGTTGAAATAGAGATTGCTTTAGCATTTCTTTCCCGGGATTATTTTTGCTGGGGAGAGTTTAAATCGTTCTGTAAACATTTACAGAGTCCTGAAACGCGTTAGTTTATGGTTTTTCTTTAAATTCAATGACATTAACACTTTACTATTTTTTCTTTTCAGGTCTCGGAGACCGAAAGTCGTTTGGTGTGTTCCGATGGACAGACGGCACTCCCATGTCATACACAGCTTGGGCAAAGGAAACAGGGTATGTGACATCCGATTAAATATTTTATTGTAGATTTTCAATGTGTTTTTGCAATTTTGAGATATATTGACATTGAGTTTTGTCCGTGCAAATCCGAAGTCATATCTAATAAAATATTCCTGTTAAATTAAGTTTAACGCCAATTCAATGCTCCTTTGTAATGCTATTGAAATCGGAACCTGCTTGCGATGGTGATGTCCGAACAGTTCATTACATGACGTACGGATCCTGACACTCTTCATTCTTCGAGAGTGTTATTAATTCTGTTCTCTTCATATGCTTGTCAAATACTTGTAACGAACTAGTTTCGTTATGAATTTAGACTAAACTAAACATATCTGAATATTAATGAATGAATTTGATAAAGAATAACTTCATAACATCACAGTTCGTTAAGGTTTTCTTGCTTTTGTAAAACTTGTCCCTGTGATTCTCGCATGCTATGAATTATGACAATGCCCATTCCCCAAAGTCGGAAGCAAAATAACTGTCGGCATGGCCAAAATGTGAAATCATATTGCCTCTGTATAAAAGAACAAGTGGAGTCCGACGTTGGCAACATGTAAGGGGCCTCTTTAAAGACACTTCAACCAATCACACGAATCGACCCTCTGATTACTATTTCACAGATCAACCGATGCCCAACCCGACGGTGCGTCGTTAGAAGCCTGTACGATGCTGGTCCTCGATCCAGACGCCCTCACTGATCTATCATTTGATCTCTGGCACGATGTACCCTGTGCGGCCAAGGAGACAAATCAATTTATATGTGAACGACCTGCAAGGATTATAGAAGGTAAGGTCTTTCACATCTTCCATATGTAATGGGACTTTCTGGGGGAAAAAAAGAGTTGCAGTCTTTCCAACATTAGTCACTGTATGTAGGACATAGTGTTGAATATAGCTCGATGTTGCATAATGTGTAGGGACAGACTGAAGCCAGTTGACTGACACACTTACGTCCTAACCGGGTAATGATTATTTGTCCCAGTGGCGGATCTACGGGGGGGGGGGGTAGGGGGGTTTAAACCCCCCCCCCCCTTGGGCTGCCAAAAAAAGGAGTAAAAAAAGAAAAAGAAAAGGGAGAAAGAGGGAAAAGAAGGGGAAAGATACTGTGTTCATGAATCCAGTCTCCGACGCGACCAAGATGTAAAATACACGACCCCCCCCCCCCCACTTGTTTGGCATAAAATACATATTGTCTATGCAGATTTGTATACGAGTATTTTACTAATAACAAAATATTGGATAGCATCTCATGTTTCCGACAAAAAAAAACACAAATTTCGGCTCGCTTCGCTCGCTCCATTT
>BQKZ01000354.1:73674-91111 GCA_036244855.1 Temnopleurus reevesii
CCCCCCCCCCCCTTGGAAAAAAGCAAGATCCGCCCCTGTGTCCATCGTATGTAATGAGACTCTTTGGCGAATTAAGGCGGGCAAAAGGGACTGCCTCTGGATCTCTTTGTAGCATGTTGGTCATAGATCCAGAGGCCCTCACAGATCTTTCCTTTGATTTCTGGCATGATGTACTTGGTCAAACAGTAAAATTATATGTAAATCACTTATGCAATGAAACTGTCTCTTCATTCTATGAATATGTGAAATATAACACATGAAGTCCTTATGATGTATTTCAAATATGAAAAGCTTGTTCGATGGTTTTCAAATCAGTTAACTTTCTGTATTCAGAAGTCTAAAATGAAACTGAAAATCACGGAAATTTTGCAAATCAACTTTTCCAACGAAGTTGTCCCCGAGAATCTGGAAGATATGACTATAACGATGGATTAATAAAGCGATTGGGAGACTACCCACGAAGTTACGTGGTACATTGGCTAGATACCTTATATTCGGGAGTGTGATAGAGATCAGCGAGAGATCAAGGTCACAACTGGGTGGTGTTTCACCAAATCGTTCTTAAAGTTACGCACGACTTTACGTTCGACTGGTATCAGTTCTTGTGCTGATTGCGCGTTTTAATGTGAACCATTACGCACAAGAAGGGGTACCAGTCGAACGTAAAGTCGTGCGTAAAGTCCTTCTTATCTTGGTGAAACACCTCCCTGGGCCTGTTTTGTGTGTTTTCTTTTCAATGCGATTCCACTCTTGTACTTTGAAAGGGACAATCTTACGTACAAGTTTGTTGTTCTTCTTTATAGGAACACCCATGGATGTGGAGATTCCTGTGTACAAGTCCAGTAAGAACATTCTCATTACCATTTATCATGTCATATTTTTATGCAAAATGAATTTAGCTGTCTATATTAATTGTTTTGATACAAAAATAAGATGGAATCTACTGAATATCAAATAGTAATTGATTATCAATGGCAAGAATTCTCTATAGTTGAATTAAACATTTCTGTTGTAAAGTTTCATTCCTAATATGTAAAGTGATGAAATCATTAGGAATTATTATATTCAATTGTTAATTTCAACAATTCTTTAAATAACCTAATGTCATATATTTAAGCATTTATTCATTTATTTATTATTGCGTTTATCTTCACATAATAACTTCAGAATTTTCTTTACATTGTTGTTCCTGGAGGCCTTGTATACACATTTAATAAGATTAAAATCCTTACAAGTGCCTCACCAAAATTAAAATAATGTACAGAATAATTATCTCTTATTATTTCAGACGTTAGTGACCCCTTATGTGGAACTGGACTATTCCATTGCAGTTCGGGGGAGTGCATCAATGAGGTATTCATCTGTGACGGTAAAGACGATTGCACGGATAGTAATGATGAGCAGAATTGCCCAACAGGTAGAGAAAGGAACCAAATATTTTTCAGCGTATTTAACTTAAGAACATTTGGCATTTGTTTTCCATTTTTCATGCAATTATTTTTTGGCAGAATGGATCAGGCCCTTAATATCTGAAACTCTTTATATCAACGACCAGGTAGCGATTATGGAGGCAACTTTTAATGTGCGTGAACATAAAATCCATGAACACTAAATAAACATAGGTCTATGATTTAATGCATATTACAAATGAATGAATAAATTCGTGTATAAATGAATGGATAAAGTTCGTTGATAAATGAATACGTAAATGAATAAAGTTCATAAAAGCAAGCAAACTTCAGAAAACTGAGATAAGTTTGAAAAAGAAAACCTTGAGAACTATCGTAATTAATTTAGGTAAATCTCGCAGATATCGTACGCTCACTTTCAAATAACATGTGGCGTTTTCGCTTTCTTGTGTTGCTCATAATATTCATCATGCTTGTTGGAATTTTTTGGCTACTCTATATAATTAACTGGCGAGAACAGCAACTTTGATGGACTTTTCGATTCGGAAAAGAATAATGTTTGGATCTTATTTTTGTTATCCTGATAGATGATGGATGCCTCCCCAATCAGTTCCGATGTACAGATGGGGCCTGTATTGCTTCAGCGTTCTTTTGTGACACTGTGGCTCAATGTCTCGACAACTCTGATGAAACAGCTTGCAGTAAGTTAAAAATCAGTTGTGGTCACGTTAAAACATTCGCTGTCAGAACACTCATTCTTGCACGAAAAGCACATTCTAGAAATAGGAGGGTTTCCAATCGATTTCAATGTATGCAAGTTTTTTTTTTCCAACGAACGTAATTATGTGATATTTCTCGAACCGGGTTCTAACAGTTTAGTTAATAATTGGATTACAATACTTGTAATTAACTTTGCAAACATTTTTTGTTGCTACATGTATGTAGGGCAAGTCTCGTGTCACCCACTGAGTCATGTAAATAAACCTTTGGAGAAAAGTTTCAGATGGTAATTTCTCAGAGTACCCGCAATTATTCGCAATACTAGATTTCCAGTGCGCAAAATAATGTATCAGAGCTTTTTTTAAATCAAATAACAGCTGATCATACCCATTGTCCATTTTCTTCTTGTAGACTACCCAGAATGTGAAGACGATGAATTTTCATGTGACAGCAAACAATGCATTAATGCATCAAAGAGATGTGACTTCATCCAACATTGTTTTGATGGTTCCGATGAGAGAGATTGTGGTGAGTATTGAGGTGGTGCTAGGTCAGGCTTGCGAAATATTCTTTGAATCTCATGTCCTACCGCTTTTGATGGTTCCGATGAGAGAGATTGTGGTGAGTATTGGGGTGGTGCTAGGTCAGGCTTGCGAAATATTCTTTGAATCTCATGTCCTACCGCTTTTGATGGTTCCGATGAGAGAGATTTTGGTGAGTATTGAGGTGGTGCTAGGTCAGGCTTGCGAAATATTCTTTGAATCTCATGTCCTACCGCTTTTGATGGTTCCGATGAGAGGGATTGTGGTGAGTATTGGGTGGTGCTAAGTAGGGTTCGAGAAATGGTCTTTGAACCTCATGTTCTCGCGCCTTTGGTGGCAAGGTTAGAAGCGTCGAAATGCTGGCCTCTGAAAAATGAACTTATATCCTCATGCCATTCCGACTTCGACGACTCCTTTGAGAGAAAAAGAAGATATCGAAAGTATACATGCTTCGAAAGGTGGAAATGTCAGACGAGAGAATGGATATAGAGTTATCGAATTGGTAACAGGTCGAGTATATACAATTAATCTTTGATCCTTATGTTAAGTTCAATGCGATGTTATAATGATATAATTTGATAATTACTCGACTTAACAGATGAACAGACGAGAATAATTCTAAGACTACATTGGAACTGCTTTGGGTTTTTTTTACAAAATAATTAAATCTCCATTCGTAGGGCGCTTTTTATGCGTCAATGGAACAACGAAAGGATCTGTGCTACACATTTTCTTCATGCAAATACATTACATTTTGATCATTATCTCAGACTTACATATGTAGTGAAACTTTACTCAGTGAATCTGTTTTCATCAAAGGTTTATTTTTGTGTTGTTCATATAATGTTTTGAAGTTGCCAATCGCATATCGATAGGCTGGTTTACAGTTTGCAAACGAACGTAGTTACGTGATATTTCATAGATCGGTTGGTAGCAATTTAACCACAATACTCGGAATCAGGGGCCAATCGAAAGAAATTGTCTTAGCTATCATCTTCTTACTAAGTATTGTACCACCCTGGTAACATAGATTCACCAATGTTTATTTCTATGTTAAGAGGGCAGGAGGGTGGCACAATATGTTAAGACGTCTCAGTAAGAAGAGGATAACTTAAACCATTTCGTGCAATAGGCACCAGGTTTCCATGCATTATTTGTTGCTATAGCGGCTAATCCTCTGGCAAGCCTTGGGCAAGCCTTCGGTTGTCGGGAACAACTTTTTATAAGCAGAAGGCATATGATTTGCATTGGTAAACCTGCCTATTTTCTGACTTGTTTTCCTGGAACAGAAATGAAAGAGTGCAACAGTGACGTGTTTCAATGCTACGATGGAACCCTTCTACCCGGTGAAGTGCATTGTGATGGCATGATTGACTGCATTGGTAATACACATGAAGATGAGAAGGCTTGCCGTAAGTACACTCTAAAAAAATCTGCAAAATTGTATTGATAGCTAAATTTACCGTACATGTCTTATATATGAAATGTTATAAATGAAAGAGTGCAACAGTGACGTGTTTCAATGCTACGATGGAACCCTTCTACCCGGTGAAGTGCATTGTGATGGCATGATTGACTGCATTGGGAATACACATGAAGATGAGAAGGCTTGCCGTAAGTATACACTCTAAAAAAATCTGCAAAATTGTATTGATAGCTAAATTTACCGTACATGTCTTATGAAATGTTATAAATGAAAGAGTGCAACACCGATGTGTTTCAATGTTACGATGGAACTCTCCTGCCCGGTGAAGTCCACTGTGATGGGATGATTGACTGTATTGGTAATACACATGAGGATGAGAAAGCTTGCCGTAAGTGTCAACCTGCCCCACCCCCCCCCCCCCCCCCTCATTTCCTTTGTAGATATTGACCTAATTGCTTAGAAGTAGGCAGTAGACAGTCCTTTCCTCATGTTACACATTCATTTGACTGAAAAAGAAACATTTGAAACCCCCTTTATTTCAAAATCACAGAAAGCATTATTTACACGTTCATCCGGGATATACCCACATAAGATGATCAATATCTCAAAATATGAACGATGTTCATCCGCCGCCATTCTGTGGGGGCAGCATTGAAAATTAGTAAAATGCCAAATAGCCAAAATAGCAATTTTTTTTAAAGTCAAACTTTATATATATGTCACGATTTTTAAAATAATTTTATACTAACATTTTTTTTACGATACACATAAAAGTGAGGATGTATATAATTTTCTTTACCTAAAGACTTAAAAGCTGTAATACAACGCGCACCGTGTACACAATTATACAAGTTTGCTCTTGCCTAGCGCGACTCGTTTTAACAACCGAAAACACGAAATTTATAAGGGATGTACATTGGTCACGTCGTAACAGTTTTGCGTTTACCGCGCTTTTGTTACCGGTTTCTGGATGAAAATGGAAACTGTTTAAAAAATTAGAAATATGATACTTTGAAAAAGGTTTTCTGAAACCAATAATCAAAACAGCTTTGAGTTTGAAAAACCTGTTTCTGCCTTAATTAAGAATGTATAAAAATTGTCAATATTTCATATTTCATTTTTCTATGCAGCAATCATGGAGTCGGATAAAAGGAGGTGCAACGATCCAACTGACTCCCTTGATGACGTCACATTCAAATGCCTTTATGACGTCAATGAGTTCGGTCTGATCAAAGGATGCCGCAATGTGAGACACTTGGAGGAATGTACACACGGTAATTCACCTTATTTACTCGTATAATTCGATATCAGTATATCAGAACAATGACACACAGACGGGTATTATCCAAGTTTACCAGTAACAGAGCCTTGCATGATGTCATCACAGTGTCATTATCTGCAATTAGATTCAGATTGTCGGATTCCTTTTTAGTTTAAAACATCGTATGCAGGGAATACGACAAGTTTAAAGGAAAGTATGTGCAAGAAGCGTGCATGTTGCATTACCTTTACAAAAAAAAATGGAGATGGCATTTTCAGGTTCCGTGGACCCTGCTGTCAGTTCAATAGCTTTCGCCATTTGACGTCATAATCTACTATTTTCGTTTCCAGAGAACGACGCCTATCCCATTACATCATGAAATGCCGTAAAGTCCTAGTCTATCCCACCTCGTTTACAATGTAGCAGAAAGAAGGACCGCTTGGTTTGGAGAGTTCCATGAAATAACCCCTACAGACATGACAGAACAACACGAGATTTCCAAAGTCCTATTGTATCCCATAAACACAATCATGACAATGGTACTATACAGCGTCCTCTACGATATTGACTATCAACCGTTTACATCTTTGTTTCACTGCTTTTCCGTCCAGAGAACAACACATGTCCCCCTTACACCATGAGATGTCCAGGGTCTTACTGTATCCCATTGCGTTTTAGATGTGATGGAAAGGAGGACTGCCAATATGGGGAGGATGAGGAGAAATGTGGTAAGAATGATGACGAACAAAATTAATGTTATCTTGTCACGTTTCAATTTTAACACCAACATAACATACTTTTCATTTCGAGTATAACCATTATACATTTAGATAATTACAATCTGTATCAAATAATGCTAAAATAATGTGTAAATTTGCACAACCAGATGTAAGGTGTCCATTGCAAATAGAATAAAATAAGCTAACATTATTCTACTACGAAATTATAAATTCTAAATTCTAAAATTAGTATTAGAATAAGATACGATTGTTTCGTTACCATCTATTAGAAAGCAATTTCTTATTTTAGCAAATGGTTTTGAAATTTCATTTTCACGGCGATTTTCCTACGTTATAAACAAAATCAATTTGCAATATATTTCATTAAAAGTGTCTTCCATGAAATGAATGATAATTATCTTGTGCTGTAGATATAGGACTCGTCCCGTTCTGATGTTGTTTTAGTTAGAGTTTCTTAAGATGTTATTATTTTCATGTCTTGGTATTTTTTTCTCGATATATCCCCATCCCCATCCCCAGTCCTCCATCCCCATCCCCATCCGTGGCAGAGACTATTATAAAATGAAGGGTATAACAATTAATTACTTTTCAACGGTTTAAAATTGTTATAAATAACATATAATTTTAAAATATTTCAATGTTGTAATTAGCATAAGTATTATACGTATATTAACTGAGTTTATCTTCACGAATTCTGAAGAATCGTTCATCTGCCCAACCGGTACCTACCGATGTAATGGAGAGTCCAGTAACCGTGTCTGTATAAGACCTGATCATGTGTGCTTTTTTAAGACGGTATTATTTTTTTGTCTTGGTATTTTTTCTCGATATATCCCCATCCCCATCCCCATCGGTGGCAGAGACTATTATAAAATGAAGGTTCTAAAAGTTAATTAATTTTCAACGGTTTAAAATTGTTACAAATAACACATATTTTTTCACTATTTTTAAAGCTGTAATTATTACAAGTATAAGTATAATTATCTTTATCTTTACGAATTTTGAAGAATCGTTCACCTGCCCACCTGGCACCTAACGATGTAATGGACAATCAAGTAACCGTGTCTGTATAAGCCCTGAACATGTGTGTGATGGTGTCATCCACTGCCCAGAAAGAGATGATGAACTTCTTTGTTGTAAGTTATGAATCCTTACGTATTCGTTTTCCTATTTTCTCCTTTTTCTTATCTTTCTCTCTCATACTATTCACTGTAGATGACGTTAATGGAGTGCGTTATTCATAAATCTTTTGAGCCTGAGGCTTGATCGCCGACGAGAAAAAAAGTGGTCCTATATATACTCATCCCGTATTTTGAACATTTAAATGTTCCCTAGAAGGTTCTAAATAACGTTAGATAGTAACTTTTTACCTTTATTTGTTCATTAAAGAGTGTTTAAAAACATTTTAAAGAGTTTTGTTTTACATGCAAGAATTCGAATGTGCACATTGCTTCTAAGAAAGTATCCAATGAAATTAGAATTACGTTTCATGTTTTATTTGTTTATGCTACAACAAGTAGTGGTACACATTTGGGTTTGAAATTTTAGATATATTGGGTTATCTACTAATTGGCTGCAGGGTTTAAAGTCGTTCCGTCATGATCGACACGACTTCTGGTTGCGAGCGCGAACGGACGGCGTGTTGCGTATTGGCAACAATGATATTTAAACATTTCCTTGCTTACGCACCTTGCCAAGCTCAGAAACTCGAAACACTTCGTACAACTTTCCGATGCTTGTTGTCGTCGCTTGTATTTGATTTGTCCTCTCTTTGGCTTCGATTGTTTCTATAAAAACATGCGGAACACATACGTTTGCAACTATTGTGCTGTGAGCTAGCGAAATAAAGCTTGCTCAATCGCTATTCCAGGTAAAAAAAAAATCTGCTCGGCAATCTTCGCAATCAAAATGGCAGCGGACAGTTTGGCTCCTAACAGGAAGTCATGTCGATCATGACGGACTGACTTTAAATATGACACTATATGAACAATGTTATACCAACCTCAATTTCTCTTTCCCTCGATCACTGCAGATACATGTCCAGAAGGATGTGAGTGCCACGATCTTTCCTATGGATGTAACTTGACTGCTGCAACCAGTCGACAGTTACCACGGCAGCTCAGAAAACTGTAGGTTCAGGGTTCAAGACCCTTAGAAAGAGAAGCTGTGATTAAAGCCTTCTAAATCGAAATCGCAAACGTTTGTCATTTCTAAATTTGTTGAGTTATATTTGCAAGAAACTATAATCTGGTCTAAGCTATCCTGTTCATGCTAAGACGTCTTAACTTCTTGTGCCACCCTCTTATACTGCCACAAATATGGATACGTCTATCTTAAAGCCCAAGTACAGTTTTGGTAATAGCCAATATTTTTATCGCCAAATTTTGTCTTCAAATCTACTTAAAAAGAAACATGATATCATGAACATGTTGTACAAAAGATTGTACGAAAAATTAACAGGTTTTGGAAAAGTTATAACCTAAAGTGTGGAAAATATTTTAGCGTCGTAGCCCCCGACGCTAATTCAATATTTTCTTTCTTGATATAGGACAACTTCTCATGAACAGAATTGGATGAAAATGTCAGAATTTATTCTTTATGTATTCCTTTTTAGCATGCTTTAATAAAATCTTGGAAATAAATAATCTTTACCAAAACTATACAAGGGCTTTAAGAGGATTGCACAATTTAGATATCTTAGCAAGAAAAGGATAGCCAAGACAATTTCGTGCGATTGGCCCAAGGATTCCCAAAGTCCTGGAAAATCCTGAAAAAAATTATGATCATGGACAGTCAGGGACATTCGGTAAATTTAAGGCGATCCATGGAAAATTCATAGAATTGCATTTACGGCTTGGCTATACTACAGCCTTCTAGTTTCCAGTTCCTTGTCTCGTTGCTCTCACGCTCTATGACAGTGACGGGAGTTGGAGATCATAATAATAGTCGTGTGTGATTTTAAAGACTGTGAAAGAAGAGAAGTCTTGGAGATCAGCAATCAGTTATGGAAAAGTCATGTCATTTTGTTTTCACATTTCTGTCAGAATGGTTTTGCAATTTCTGTCAGAATGGTTTTGCAAGTTTAATTAACCAGTGGTTTTGTTCAATAGACATTTTCAGTTGCTGACCGATATGAATAAAGCTCCCTAATTTTGTAGTTTGTTATTCAGGATTTTTTTCTGTAGAAGACTTAGAAAATGGCGATTTTTGCTGGACGTTGCACGCTTGGGTGAGATTTTTTAAAACCACCACTTCAAAAATATTCCGTACATTTTCAATCTTGGGTGATGATGAACTGTCGATTTTTTATAAATCGAAAAGTAGCTAACGTATTTTTTTTCATTCACGTAAAGGTCTTTGAGGCTGATCAGCGAGGAGAAAGAGAATAAAACAAGAGCACTTGGACCAACCAATGTTGCAGTGGAAGATGACGACTTCAGTCCATCCAAGCTGCCACATTTGATATATCTGTACGTGAGACTACATATTTCAGTGAAGAAAACTCATAATATTTAAAAGACTCTCTGGAAATACATAATGATTTAAATAGTTACCGTCGCGATGATTATAATAATATGCAGTCCTTATATAGCACTAAAATTACCTCTGATAAAGGTCTCCAAGCGCTCTACAATTAATTGAGCATTTTACCCTGGCTTTAGCAATATCAGCCTGTGCGGCGAGTATGCATTTCAAGCAATATATTCCTACCAGCTACCCATTCACCTCACCTGGGTTGAGTGCAGCACAATCTGGATAAATTTCTTGCTGAAGGAAATTAACGCCATGGGTGGGACTCGAACCTCGGACCTCTGCACGAAAGGCGGGTGTCAGAACCACTACACCACGGCGCTTCCTCAATAATCTTTATTGCATTGAAATCCATTCAAAACTTTGTTTACAAGAATTCCATGTGTTACCTCTCATATGGGTTTGTTAGATAGTATATTTCTACCTCCCGTTTAGATCCAATACACCTATTTCCACATATTTACGCAATGATTTCACAAGGAATTCGTGTTTGAAGATTTCTTTTTAGTTCAGAATTGATGGGTCTTCTTTATAATCAGATAATGTTGCGCATTAGTTACTATGAATATGTTGATTATATATTGAGATAATGCATGCTTTCATCACTAAATAAAAAAAAAAGTTCATCATATTTTTTTATCAGAGACATCGGTTACTCCAAGATTTCAGAGCTGATGTAAAAAAAAAAAAAAAAAAAGTTCATCATATTTTTTTATCAGAGACATCGGTTACTCCAAGATTTCAGAGCTGATGTCTGGCGCTTTTAACAAGAACCAGAATCTGCGAGAACTGTAAGTAATCCTCAATTTAGTTGTTTTAAACCGAGTCTGCCTTTCTTCTCACCTGAAAATCGTTTTACGGATTACTCGACCAGCATAAAACCACCATATACTGTCAATGATACTCCATAAGACAAACATTTTAATATAACCTCCTCGGTGATTGCTTGGCGAAACTACTACTCAGTTATAAGGAACTTATAACTCTATAACCTCTATAGGAAGACAGCTCTGTGTAGAGAATCCAGGCAATAATTACTCTTTCATCTATTATGTATTTTGATTATTTTCTTTCTCATCTGATTTATATATTGATTTGGGGTTAGTACTTTTAATTAGTTATTATTTTATATGAAAATGAAAATAATAACTAAGAAATTAGGGTGCAGTTTTGCACCCTTAGGGGAGCTGCCTATACATGGTGCGCATCTCCACATCTCTAACAAAAATGGTGCTGCTATTGTACCAGCGGGTGCATTCCTAATTGTGCAAAATTTCACCCTAAATTCTTAAAGTGAGCTGCACCATCTTAAATGGTCAGGCACATGCTGACAAATATTTTTTTCCAGTTTTTTAATTTCAATTTAGCTGAAATTTGTGCATATAAAATAATTAGATTTTGGTGATATTTGTTTCTATTTTAGCCATCTCCATGAGAACAAGCTCACCGAACTCCATCAAGACTCATTTCAAGGCTTAGAGCAACTTCGCTTCATGTAAGTGCCCTGGAATAATTAGAATTAGAGATCTTGGGGAAATTATTTGAATTGGCAATTGGTTATTGGTTAATTATGTGTATACCTAGATTCCGCATAATTTGAAAAAAAATTTTGTATTTTGACAAATTAGTCACTTAACTCATTGCTTGACCTTATATGCGCGTATCAAAAGAATATCGATTTTGTGGTAAACGATATACATTTAGCAGGGGTTATTTAGAAGGAAAAAAATAATATTTTCCGTTAGACATTGATTGTGCAGTTGTTTTACATAAAACGATAAACGGGATTTATCTTTTTCATTTTGCATTGATAACTGATATTTCATGATGATGACATCTGCAAATTTTAACATTATAAACCTATTGAATTATTAATGTTTCAGGAATTTGTCGGGAAATGATTTACGCTTCATACACAGTATGGCATTCACCAATCTTACTAAGCTCCAAGAACTGTAAGTTTTCTAAATCTATTTTTCTCGCTTCGCTTGATAGTGAATTGATCAAACAAATTATATATATGTGGTCGATGTAATGATTTTACCTTCAGAAAAACCGATGCATTATTTTATTACCGATAATATTAAAGATATGTTTCCGAATGTGACGGGGAATGTCCGCAATATACAATATTTGAAGATACAGGCCTTTGAAACGCATTTGTCATGTTGAAAACTGTGGAATGCTTACTATTTTCGTTCAATGATAGAACTAAAGAGAAATAGAAAACTGGCACATGAACAAGGTACGTTCAGAGTTCTATCTGCAATTGGAAATGAATAAGCGCTATGTGAATAAATCAAGTGAGTGGCAAAATACGATATTTTAATTCCATTAACACATAAAAAACGAATGTGATACGAATCATGTATTGAATGTGGAATCACCTCAATTATATCTTATTATGTTTCTGAATTTCCTAGTGATACAAGCAAACATTGACTGAAGTCATTAAGAATAAATGTAACTTGTAATATCAATAGTCCAAACATTATAAATAAGAGGTCGTGGTGGAAGATGTCCAATATCATATCACTTTGTGCAATTTTTCCCCAGGGATATCCGTGGTAATGATGAAATAGCCTACGCGGAGGAGAGTCATCGCAATATTTTTGTCGGCCTCGAGAATTTCAAATTGTGAGTATCATAATAGTCCAATTGTACTGAACCCCAGCTAGGAAAGAGCTGCAGCATTATATAATTTTATAATTGGCTTATAGGGCAATTCATCTAATCCTATTTTCATAATGATTTGTGTATATGTAACAATTTAATTTGATATATTCTACCTATCATGTTTTTATCGTTTTATCGATTGTAAAAATACAATACAATACAAATGTAGTCGAGCAAAAACACACAACCAGTTTGTAATCTAAAAGACATCAAAGTTGTCAAACAATTCCGAAATGTTTTGAGCGCTTTGTATGGAAAACAGTAGACACATATACCATGTATACGTACAAACATGTTGTCTCCCGAGTCAAATATGCATTTGGGTATTTCGTTAGACATGTTATTCATGTCCTTTTGGAATCCTTAGGCTTTCAGATATCAATATGATTGATATTTCTTTAATTATATTCTTGTTCATGAAATGTAAGAAGTATAAAGATTTATAATAATTTTGTTGATTTAAACATCTCATTCGAACATTCTTGCAGCAACAATTATACATGATTCACTGTGTTTCATAATTAAGAGCTTCAATACATCTATTATTCGATATATCAAATTTAACTCGACAATACGTTTCCTTTGCAATTTCAGATACGCTGATAAATACCTCTTCTGCTGCATGGCAAAGCTGGAAGACACCAACTGCGACGCTCCTCGAGACCAATTCTCTTCCTGTACCGACCTCATGGAGAATGTGGTCCTACGAGCTTTGATCTGGATCCTCGGCTTCAGCGCATTTGTCGGCAACGCCTTCGTCATTGGCTTCCGGGTAAGCCAGGCGAGGAAAGAACGGAAGAAGAATAACGTCCAGGCCAGTCTGATCACCAATCTGGCATTGTCCGACTTCCTCATGGGGCTGTACATGCTAACTATAGCCGGAGCTGACTCGAACTACCGCGGGACGTACATCTACCAAGCGGACAACTGGACGTCCAGTACCCTGTGCCAGGTCGCCGGGATGCTGTCGGTGATCTCCAGCGAGGCGTCGGTCTTCCTGGTGATGATGATCAGTCTGGATCGCTGCGTCCATGTGGTGGCGCCCTTCAAGCGAGGTCTGCACTTGTCGCATCGGTCGAGTCATGTGGTTGAAGCCTGCATCTGGGCATGAGCCGGGCTCCTGGCTCTCCTACCCATCCTGATCCCGTCGTACTTCCAGGAAGATTTCTACGGGAAGTCAGGCGTCTGCCTGGCGCTGCCGCTGACCACGGATCGACCAGCAGGGTGGCTGTACTCTTTCTCCATCTTCATCGGTGCCAATTTCCTGTGTTTCTTGATCACCTTCGTGTGCTATGTGGCCATCTTCATGACCGTGAAGACATCCCAGCGTCAGGTTGATAAGGGCAGCGCTGCTGTTGGTCGAGAGGACAAACGGCTCAAGGAGGAGATAAAGCTGGCATCCAAGATGGCGCTGATCGTAGGAACTGACCTAATCTGCTGGATGCCTATCATTATCATGGGAGTGCTCTCAGCTTCTGGGACCTCACTTCCTGCCGAAGTTAGTACCTTTAAACCCTCTATCACCTGAACCGTCCGAAACAGTCCCATCTATTATTAGTTATTTTTTGAAATTGGTGTACAGAGGCATGGGGACGGTAAAAATAGCCTCAATAAATGACAAGTGTGCATATGATGCACTATCATTAATTGCGCACATCAGGTGCGCACTCGTTTTTACCGTCCACACACCTCCGTCTACCAATTTCCAAAGTTTACTACCCACTGAACTGCCCCAAACCGCCCGCTATTTTCAATGGGCTTTTACAATCATGGTAACCATTCTTGTGGGGCTATAAATGATAAAGCTTGTATGTGTGCAATCATTCTGCTCTCAAGAAAGTAATCCTACCAAGAAAATTATGCAAATGCTAAAAATTAGTTCTATCGTCCATAAAAATGTAAGACAGACAGCAGTAAAGCTACACCTGCAAGTGAGTAACATTTACTGAGCAGGGTCGCCAAATTTGAGGTTCGACTCCCTCCCCCCCCCCCCCCCCCATTTTTTTCACTTATCAGCTCCTCCATGTCCTCAAGGATCTCAAAATTCTTGGTTCGCGCATGTAGAGAACGTGCAGTTGAATCTTCAGTTATTAACAAACTCGTAACTATATAACTTGTTGAATTTTGACTGAATGAATATCACAAAACCCTTATTTGACAATATAGTCTCGTTTGTCAGGTCACCACTGCATATTAATTAATCTCTAATATCGAAACTCACTTTTTCTTCTTGATTATATTCAAGGTATATGCATGGACAGTAGTTATCATCCTACCCATCAACTCATCTCTAAACCACTACCTCTACACCATCTCGACCGTTCACTCTCAGAATTAATACACATTTCTATATGATGCCCTTTGAATTGTTGCTATGTCGGGGTCTCTTTGCCTTCAAGCAACACAACCTTTTAGCAACCTTCATTTCGTGACTACATGGACAAAGTGATGGTTTAAAACTTATTTATTTTCCTTCACCACCTTCAAGGTATATGCTTGGACCGCAGTCATCATCCTCCCTATCAATTCATCTCTAAACCCCTACCTATACACCATCTCAACCGTTCACTCTCAGCACCTGAACAGACTACGACTTAAACAGGAGGCGGCTGAAACAAAGACTAGAGGTACACTCACAGTTTTTTATTAACTAGTATTCCATTAAAAAGAATCTACACTGTTGCTAATAATGTTTGAAAGTTTTCTTTCGTTTTACCATCCAACATACTTCATTGCTATTTGAAAACTAAGTTATGTTAAAGATTAACTAATACCAATTTAGATGCACAGTGACATGTGAACACACAGTTTTTTTTTTATTAACTAGTATTCCATTAAAAAGAATCTACACTGTTGCTAATAATATTTGGATATTTCCTTCAATTTTGACCTCCCAACACCATTAACTGCTATCTTGAACATGAATACCTGATATCTTACCGAAATATTTAAAACAAAATGAACTATACAACACCTAGTCTTCCTCAAATAAGCACAGACAATTAGCTAGACAACCTTGGTAACTGCGCAAAACTTTAGTTTTGTACTGACTCAGTGAAGGTGTTAATATTTACGATATTACATACCACTTTGAGCTACATATTTATTATAGCTCAGTGACAGACTCTCAGGGACCAATTAAAGTCTTAAAATGCAGTATGAGCTAAATGCTTGCATATGGGAAATAAGAAACATTTACATTGTCCACATGGATGGCTCCAAAGTTTAAAGTTCCATCAGAGAATTCGCCCGTCTTGGTCACTAAACAGTCCATGAAAATTGAAGAAAACAAAATATATCAAGCATATGTATAAAGAGATATTTTCAAACTACGTTACATGCTTCACGGACTCCAAACAAATCATCCGATATATACAATGATATCCTGTAGTATGAAGTATGTGGTATAAAATGAGTGCTAGGATATGGGAAGGAAGAAGTTTTAAAATTGTCCACATGGATGGTTGCAAGGTTTAAAAAAAATGTCGGTAACAGAATTAGAATAGAGAATTTGCCCGTTTGGTCATTTAACAGTTCATGAAATCATGTTTAGCATATTTCCTAATATAATTTTTTCTTCAAACTACATCACATAATTAAATGATTCCAAGCAAATTATCCAATATATACTGCCTGAGAACAAAATTAGGGTCACTTTCAAGATATATTTCTGAAATGTTTACTTTGCAAAGTTGCCATTCTTCAATCATTATTTTCATTTTTCTAAAAAAATCATCATCCAGAGAGTGTCAACTTCGAACTGACAACATCACTGATCACTCCATTCACATCCCTGCCAAGCCCCCTCCCACAACGCATGCGCACTTGGCTCCAAAAGCACCCACGTGACCTCAGTAATGACGAACTTGAAATCATCGAGCGTGACGTCACAGAAGCTGTGTCATCCATGAAGTCAGAAGGGGTCAAAGTTGAGGAGTTCTTACACGTCGAGAACCTAGCAGTACAGACAGTAAGTCGATATCATTGTGGGCTTTTTTTCTATTCTTTTCTTCTTCTTCTTCTTCTTCTTTTTCTTTTTCTTTTATTTTAGATAATAAGGTAAGATATAGTACTTGATCGACTGTGATATTAAAAATAGTTTACTCAAAAGATCATAAAATCATTATCTTATACTACATTTTTTGTCATTGCTAAAGTGAATTTGAATGTATGTTTACTGCACGACCCCTTTCAAAAACAGCATGTGCTGAACGGTTTTTTTCACAGTGATCAAATAAATGTTTCAAATCAAAATCAAATTATGTACATGTTAATTTGGCCCCATGTAATCATCAAATTCACAAAATAATTTCCTATTGTTCAGGAAGGGTTCACGATAAAATAATCCAAAGTAAATTTATCACTTCAGCATATTTCGGCATCACTGTTGAAGTCAACCTCAATTCTTTTGACTTACATTACCTTGTATTCCATAAGTCAATAAATTTGCTCTGCGCTAGCGCCATGAACATCTAATTAAGGCCCCGGTCACATAGGACCCCGGAAGCAACACGATTCAACACGACTCTTTGTTAATTCACAGTTAACCGCCTCCGAACAAAGAGTCGTGTTGAGTCGTGTTGCTTCCGGGGCCCTATGTGACCAGAGCTTAAGATGAAAACTGCGCTATATAAGATCCATGTATTATCATTATACGAAATTGCACTTCTGCCAAAAAAATTCAGACAGTAATTTAAGACCTAGTTTGTCAATGCCTGTTATTCATAACTCCAACTCAACCAGCATTTCTACCTTTCCTCCTACTTTCGTTGAGTATTCTCTACTGCGCCTTGAACATCCAGCAGGATGGATTTTGGCGCATTATAAGTTGCATCTATTATTACTGTTATTGTTATCGTTACTTTTATTATTATTATCATTATTATGATCAAATTGTCAACATGAGGAATCTCCATAGTAATGATAGTCACTATTGACGCTGTGGTTAAATATTCTAACTGTAATTTCAGTTTAATTTAAGATAGAGTGGACTCCAGACATTCATTGTTTTGACATCAATAATAATCATAATAATAATAGATGCAATTTATATAGCGCACGTATCCACTCTGCTGAGTGCTCAAGGCGCTTTACATTATTATTACCCTGGCTTTAGCCCGGCAGCCATTCAC
>BQKZ01000354.1:96366-119954 GCA_036244855.1 Temnopleurus reevesii
GACTCATATTTGGCTCGACGAATATTTTTCAAATGCGCGTAGCGTCGGTACCGCATACCCGGTCATCACGAATTTGGTGTCAAAAGTTGCGCGAGACTCAAAAGATAAAAGTCAGAAAAAATTGTGGCGCGAGCTTCTCGCGTTTCAGATTCATCGCCAAAATTGTCGAGGGGGGGGGGGGGTTTAAAACCCCCCCCCCCCCCCAATGGGATTAGGGTTAAATTAGTTCTTAAGTATTTCTTATCTTGGTGAAACACCTCCCTGCATTTAAGCATTTACAATAGCTAGATGGACACAAAATAAATTTCTATACTCTTTAGTCTGTGGAAAAAATGTTTCACCTGGGATTTTTTTTATGATCATGAAGCGATTAAAAGTGCTTGAATCCCAATCCTTTTTCCCTTCTGCTCATAGTGTTTTAAATAAATGTCTACCTTCAGACTAAATAACAGCAATGTGTGCATTTACAATATAATCACTGTATTTCAGAAAAAGGAGGTTTGCACAACGGTGATTATGTATTATTTGGATTATGAATTGTAATCACTAATTTGACACTGTAAATAGATTACATTTTATGATTTTGGGGTCTGATAATAGATATTTATGAAATTGAGCCTACTTTGATATTTTCTGAATATGAAAAATATATATGATTATGTATTATAAGAACAAAGTACTAATACGATCGGATGTTATAACTGATGATTAATTTACTGATTACAGGATATAGTCACGTAGAATCCCAGCAGCACCGTGACAAATTATGATAACGCTGGTTTATTAGTGAATATGGTAGTCTAGGGGGTACTAAACACAAATTTGGTCGGTGCCACTTGGGTAACCTTGGGGAACATTTTTTTATTGGAATTTTTAAATTTTACGGAGGCACTAAGGTGACAGGCATATACAATAAGTTTTCGCCGCAACAGCAGCACTCCTCTTGAATCTCATTTTCGGTGTCACTTTAGGGCCTCCGTAATTTGCCGATATCCACGAATGACAAAAATGAAAATGTCATCTTTTCATGAATTCTCAATGCTATATCTCATAAGGATATGATGTGACCCTCAATTTACTTCATATGATCCTATATTAACAAATCACCAGCTTGCTCTTGTGTTAACTCTTTCATTTGAAGGTATAGCACTAAGAATTCATAAAATTTGACATTTTCGTTTTTCACCATTCATGGATATCGAAAAATTACGGAGGCCCTAAAGTGACACCGAAAATGAGATTTATGAAGGACAGCAGATGTTGCGGCAAAAAAAAAATCTTGTATATGTCTGTCACCTTAGTGCCTCCGTAAAATTTTTAAATGCCAATAATTTTTTTCCCCAAGGGTGCCCTAGTGGCACCCACAGGATTTGAGTTTAGTAACCCCTCGACTATCATAATAACCAATAAACCAACATTATCATGGTATGTCACGCTTTGGGTCAAAATCGGGTCAATTCTCTTCGGCTAATATAATCTATTTCTGTAAGATAAAATGTGACAAGAGACAATAGATTCATACGCCATGTATTGACATACAACTAACAAGCCGGTTACGATTTCAATAGCATTAAAATGGAGCATTGAATTGGTGTTCGACTTAAAGTTACGGAAATATCTTATATCATGTTTCATTTAAAACAGTACATAGTTTTCAGTATAATTTATGATAATCACTTAATTCTAAATATAACGACATACAAAACCAATCTATTGATTTCATTGAATAATCTACATTTCCATTGCTGTATATAATCTAAAATCAAACATGTCAAGATTAGTTAGCTGTTTGTATGTTTCACGGTGCAATGTTGTCTATTAAATTGTACAGAAGTTCCATAAAAACGACGCTCATTTATTGTTGTATATATCGTCATATCGTATTTAATAATCACGTGTAATCTTTTTTTTTCATTATTTCATTATTATGCCCACATGTTTGGACATTGTGTTCTACGTGTGTAGCGCATCACCCGATGACGGTGAGATTAACGTACAGAATGCGCTGTTTAGCTTTTTAAACCTACCAAAATTACGAATAAATCAGTTAAATTTCACACTTAAGTATCATTAGAATTACTTGGTATGGGCTACATAACATAAAACCATCAAAGAGTCTGGCGCAAAGTAACATCGGTATGAAATTATATTCGCCTTTTAATACAGTTAATTTATTGTAGTAGTCTCTGGGGGCCGGAAACAACTATATCTAAACGCCAAGTATTTGTAAGTTTGTGGACATGGATCCCCAAAGATTTCACTGGTTGCAGTGACAGGACATAAATAGATCCCATTACACATACTGCCGAGGATATCCTCAACATCGATAGAGCAGGTGGTGTTCATACTGGCAGACTGATGGCATGACGGACAGGTCGTCGTATCGCTACGACCGTAGCTGGCTTCTCGGATGTTGATTATACGATCGGTCCTACACTTGAGACGAGCGGTGGCGCCCTCACACACGACGCAGTCTACAAAGAGGAATAGAGAGAGTGTGTGAGAGAGAGAGAGAGAGAGAGAGGCAGACAGAGGAAAAGAAAGAGACGGACAAAAGACAGACAGAGAGGGGGCGAACGAGCGAGAGAGCGAGAGATGGGGAAGAGAACAAAAACACGATATAATATAATTTTGTTCAACATTCACATGACCCTCTCTTACATATGTTTTGTTCCCCGAAATATGGCAGAATCGACCCCAGACAAAAGTCGTGTTCAATCGTATTGATTCTGGGCTTCTATGAAATAGGTATTCCTTAAACCGCTTGATAGCAATAAGACTACAATACTTGGAATACAGTTTGCATACATTATTTATTGCTATATCGGGCACGCTTCGGCCAAGCTTTCAGGTTGTAAAGAAAAGCCTATATGTTCAAAGAACGCATAAAATTTGCATCTCGCAGTAAACCAGTCTATTTATGCCGCAGTCACATAGAGCCCCGGAAGCAACACGATTCAACACGACTCTTTGTTCAGTTCACAGTGAGCTGCCTGCAAACAAAGAGTCGTGTTCAATCGTGTTGATTCCGGCTTCTATGTAAATGGGGCTTTAAGCCCCGGTCACATAGACCCCCGGAAGCAACACGATTCAACACGCCACTTTGTTCAGTTCATAGGAAGCTGCTTGCGAACAAAGAATCGTGTTGAATCGTGTCTAATCGGCTTCTATGTAATTGGGGCTTTAGGGGGAACTTTTTTTTTACCTCCGGATGTTAGATCTTCTTGCGGTGTGTCTTCACAGGTGTGCGTCACGTTGAGGTAATTGACCGATGGAGAGCACGGATCGGCGATTTCCGCGTCTTGTGGATAGAGGGCGCACGACGATCTTCCGTCGCAACATTGAGAAACATTATGTGTGACGTCAGTGAGACAGTCGTGTTCGGTTACTTGAGTAGCGGAGGTTGAGCAGTCAAGAGCATGTGCCTGCCGTCCGTATGTGCTGCTGCTTATGTTAATCAGTCCCGCTCCACATGCGATCAAATTATAGTCTCCTTTGCATACGATCTGGGATACTGGAAATAAGACATAAATATGAATCGATAGTGGGCAATGGTGGGTTTTCGAAATTAATGGACGATGGCGTATGGACGGTAGAAAAAGGAGTGCGCATTTGACAATTTCAATACTGATCTGTGACACTAAAAATGCGCACATCATCGATCATAAGCGCAAATGTTTTTTTTTTACCGTCCACAAGCCAATGGCCACCAATTTCGGAAACACTATTGTCATGATAGTGGTCATATATTGGCACATGATCCGGCTAGAAGACATTAGCATTGCTCACAGACAGGCCGTGTATTCGAAGCTAGGATAACCAAAGGTATAGCCAACCTGGACGGTGTTTTACCAAGTTAAGAAATACTTTACAAAATAACTTTAAGAACAATGATATCTACCGACGAGTCCGACAGCCCACGAGTCCGACAGCCCACAAGTCCGACAGCTTACGAGGCCGACATTTGGATAATTGGTGCACGAAATAGACATTACATAAAAACGGATTAGAGTCAGACAACTCATTAATCCGACAAAATTATGAAAACGCACATGATTACGACCGAACATAAATTTTGCAAATGAGACCGACTCTAGGTAAAATTGGTCTATTAGTCCGACAGCACTATATTTACGTTAGTCGGTCTTGTAGGTCTGTTTGCGTGCTGTCGGGCTCAAAGCAAATAATTTGTCAGTGTCGATCTTGCGAGCGTGAAAGTAAAAATGTCTAGCTCGAACCTCATTTTGAAAATTGTCGATGTAGTAGGCTTATATTCATTTCTGTCGGACTCGTGAGCTGTCGGACTCGTGGGCTGTCGGACTCGTGGGATGCTCCCAATGATATCAGGTGATTCATGGTTATTTTCTACCACTTACCTTGAGTCAAATCAGCTGTCGTAGTTGGGATAGTGTTGGAAACTGTAGTATCCGATGCCAGCTGATCGGAGGTTGTGAGAGTAGTTGTATCCAATGTGGTAGTTGTATGAATTGCGGTCGGAGTTGTGGTGGCAACTGTGGTTATAAATATTGGATCATTGGTAGTTAAGAGTAAAGTTGTAACCAATGATGAAGTTGCAGAAAAATCAGTAGTATGCATTGAGGTAGGATTTGTGGTGGCAAATGAGGTTGTCAATGTTGGGTCATTGGATGTTGCAAGTATAGTCGTATCCAATGTTGCGATTTCTGAATCATCAGTCGTATGCGTTGTGGTTTGATCAGTTGGGGAAACAGTTGTAGCTAATATCAGGCCATGGCTTGTTGCTGACATCACTGTGTTGAATGGTGTGGTTGCCGAGTTTTCACTTGTATGTGTTGTAGTGGGATCAGTTGAGGCATCAGTGGTAGCCAACATCAGGTCTTCGGTTGTTGAACCGATGATAACGGTTGCCGAGCTGTCGGTAGTGTGCGCTACATCTTGTTTGCAGGTAAAAGTCGCAGGAGTCAGTGTCGAGTTCTCTGTAAATATTTTTAAAAATATGATTTTTGTTATTCATAACCTTTTTTGAAGCAGCTGTCCTTGAAGAAATACTGTAAATGGTGGTCGCAGCGAGCCTTTCATTACCTCATGAGCTCTGTCTAGTTTGGTTTGAAAATTCCTGGGTATCTCACGGATCCATGTAAGGTCCATTTTAGAAAGCTGTAAATCGCTGAAGTGAATGAAGACAGAGGTACACGTATAAAGGCCCCAGCACACCAAACACGACACGGCATCACGGCACGGTTTTTACGCAACATCTTGGTTGTCATTGGCCAGCGCGCTCCTCCGCGCAGAGGATATTCAACAATTAGCCAATCACTGGGGAGACATCGCGTAAATACCGTGCCGTGATGCCGTGCCGTGTTTNGCGCCTGAAATCATGCTGTTCGGGACAGTCATTAGACTTGGGTTAGTTCCTGCCTGTGGGTTCGAAGCCTGGTCGCATACCGTCTTTCGGATGGAGACGTTAAGATAACGATCCTCTTTCTCTCTTCTTCTTCTGGCGTAAATATTCAGAATGTAATGATACACGCGTCTAAACTACATCCTATCCTTTCCTTCTTTTTTTTTAAATATGATACTTGTGCGATGGAAAAGTTTAATGTGATTTTTTGTCAATCATCTTTATTGTAGATTACGTCAGTCATATCCCTCACTTGAATCATTATGCAGACACGGGAGATTTCTGTAGGCTGACACTTACAATGACAATGACAATGTTTCTATCTCTTAAAGGCAGGGCGACATGACGTTCAGGGCAAGGCTAACTGGCCGCTGCCATTTTGATTACGAAGATTGGCGAACAAAAAAAAAATCACGGCATTTTTAATCTGCAATAGCGAGCAAGCAAGTTATATTTCGCTAGCTAGCATCTCATCAATCGTATTCGTATGCGTTTCCCACATTTGTAGAAAAAAAAATGTCTGAGCTTGGCAAGGTGCGTAAGCAACTTAATGTTCAAATATCGTTGTTGTCAATACACAACACGCCGTCCGTGCGCGCTCCCATCCGGAAGTCCTGTCGATCATGACGGACTGACTTTAACACCCCTGGGGTATGGAGGAAATATATAAGATTAAAACAATGGAATAAATGATAAGAATAAATACTCTTCGAGAGCATTCTCCTAGTCCCCAAAAGCAACATTTGATTTGACAACCGTATTTCTTTTAAGCAGCTGTGAATTTCGTCATTATCATAGTATCAAATTTTGAGGTAGATTGGATATTCATTTATGTAGGGTATGTACATTCAGTTATACATGAACTGCTTTTCAAGCACGCCCTGTGTACAATATATTATAAATGTACATGGACAATACATCAAAACAACAATAGAATACACTAATGTAATAAAGCAGGAAAAAACATGACATGCTATTTACGTTATTTTTTATTTCTCCTTTGTAAGGATATTATTGAGCGTGTTTTCACCACGATATTACCCAGTGGTATAGCATGCACTTCAAGGGGGAGGGGCGGAAATGTAATTTAAAAAAATGTGACAAGCAAATGTAAAACGATATAAACTATTTTCATAAAATAAAGTAGGTCATGGGACAATGGTGCCATACGTCGTGCATTGAACTGTGCGGACACAAAAATAACAAGCCAGTTCCGATTTGAATAGCATTACAAAGGAGAATTGAATTGGCGCACAACTTAAATTATCAGAAATAGATTATATCGTGTTAAGCCCTGGACACATAGGACGCCGGAAGCAACACGATACACCCCGACTCGTTGTTTTAGGGGCACTTAACTGTGAATTAACAAAGAGTCGGGGTGAATCGTGTTGCTTCCGGGATCCTATGTGACCGGGGCTTTATGTCTTCATTTCCCGCCAGTCATTGTTGACAACAAACACAAAACAAACAATAAACGAGGCCTCATCTTCTGTTCGCCCCTTTGCTTGTTTTTTTTTTACGGGGGCGCCCGCCCTTCCACCCCCTCTGACGACGCCCCTGTTACCTTTCAAGATGCATTGGTATTGCTTGGTGAATGTCATTGGGAACGGAACTGTGTCCATGGCTCTGGGAACCGTCTCTATTAGCTCTCCATTGGCTCCTGTAATTGGTCGACAATGGTCCCCCAACGCTCTTCTGGTTTGAGCGTCGGCTATAAGGGATGAATTTAAAAATACAATTATTTATCTATTTATTTCTGATATTTATACAGAATTCAGCATAGGAGACCCGCACCCCCCCCCCCCTCCCCAAACAAAAAAGCCCGGCCCTAAGAGGGTTAAAGCTCTTGTCGGGGGCCTGAGGCCTCCATCTAAAAAACAATGGTTTCAAATCTCTCTACTGGTCTCTTGGCATTTTAGTCTTTATTGTTTAAAAAATATCAAACTCAGTTCTATTAAGAACTGCATCAATAACTCGATCACCGATAGGATTTAGGTTTCGACACCACCACCCCAACGGATAGGATTTTGGTGTTTTGTTTTTGCATTTAATGTCGCATTTTGAAACTCAAATTGCAAAAAAAATCTACCAATACAAGGGAAAAGAGTGGGTTTGTTTTTCATCACTCGAATATGAAATGCAAAAATATGCTAATTGCGTAACAAAACTAAGATTCAGATTCTTTTTCAATTTTTTTTTCATTGGATTCATTCCCGGTACGCAGAGACACCTAGCAGAATGCAAATAGTTTATTGATCATGGAGAATAAAAAGAAAGATACCTCAGATGAAAATCGTTCCAAGAAGTTTGCTATTAAGCAGTTTCTGCGCCTGTACATGTGTTTACTTAGTCCAGTTGAGGACTGAGTGTTCTGATAGCACCCACCTCTGCATATTCACTTACACTGTACACACAGAGACTGCACTGCACTCAACCACAGAGTCCTTCCATAACCCACTAATATGTATACCCCTCTGATCGCGCCTCCACAGTGTGGGGGGTAGCGTAAGCGAGTCTCATTTTGGATGGCCCGCGACTTTCATAGGCTTTTAGCCAGCATTCCAATTGCGTTGTCTCAGGCTCCGGCCTATCGAATGGTACGCCTTTGCGTAAGCGGCGTCTGCGGCCTATTTCTCAAGAAATTCACGCATGCACGCGTATTTCTATAGGTTACGTCGCTCAGCACCAAAAGCGAATTCTATTAGGCCAAATTGCCTAATGCGGTAGGCCAGCGTAATATGCGGCACCAACCGCCATAAACTCACACGTTCCTCCGGGTGGAGCTAACCCAGTTTCACTTCGGTCTGCCCGACGGCGCCCCGTCGGGATAACCCTTTAATCCAGAACAGCCAATTGCCTAAAACGCAGGAAGAGCCACAGAGGATCGAAATCAAGAGCCACTTTCACCCTGGATCTCCGGGTCTGGCCCAAGGCAGTGGGGACGCTGGGATAGGACATCGTGATTCCAACCATGCGGGTACAGCAGTCAATGGTAAGCAAAGGTCACTCCAGCCTTCGATAAAAGTGGGGTAAAGAGACGGAGGCGACTCTGGAGGCGCGATCAGAGGGGTATACATATTAGTGGGTTATGGAAGGACTCTGTGGTTGAGTGCAGTGCAGTCTCTGTGTGTACAGTGTAAGTGAATATGCAGAGGTGGGTGCTATCAGAACACTCAGTCCTCAACTGGACTAGTGTTTACTGTTTTGAAGGATTTTTAACAGCTTTCTCCGTTTCTTTTCCGTGAGGTTACCATGGTAACTAATGTCACTTTCGTCGTATTTGATTATGGACAATTCCACATTGGAAGAGCAAAATCAACATATTTCGAAAATTAAACAAATTTAGAAAAAGCCAGCATTGACCTACATAGCTAAGATCTTGAATTATTAAGTTATCACTTAAAAACAAATTTTCGACTATTATCAAATTTTGCATACTGCTTCATCAAATTTACACGATCTTATGCAGTGTAAAACTGAGAATATGGAAATAATATTTGTCATCATAAAATAATTATTATTTATTGTCAACATATCGTGTAAGTTTTTAATACAAGTGTATGATAGGTCAGTTACACAGAATTCAAGGTCTATCCATTTCAGGAGCGCTTCTAGTGAGATAGATGGATGAGGAAATATAATTTGTCATAAATTACACCATTTTGCCATATGCATTGCAACATAATAAGCCCTTTGTATTTTTCCATATTTCTTGAAAACTCACACATACCTATCATGGATGAAACTGAAATTAATGTATTCAATACACTTTGTAAGCTATTTGAGGTTGAAGAATTCTTCATTCAATAATGCTCCAAGTATCAGAGTTCAAATACAACCAAGGAAGCAAACCACCGTCTTTTGATTTGCAGATTATGTCTCAAATCTATATTCATTTTCGTCTGACTTATTCCAACGAAAAAGTGTCAAAAGCTAGATGCCATAATTGCAGATAAGAATATGAAATTGCTAGAAGATGTTACTTTTAATTCGTTCGGGACAATTTGTTTCGTTATTTTTATGGTATCAGGGGTAGATCCAGGATTTTCTTTAAGGGGGGCGTGGCACATGTGTCGATTTGTTCCGAAAAAAAAAATGAAAATTAAATGTTCTTAAATGCGATTTCCTGGCATCTAAGACCATATTTCTACATATATATATATATATATATATATATATATATATATACACTNAAAAACAAATTTTCGACTATTATCAAATTTTGCATACTGCTTCATCAAATTTACACGATCTTATGCAGTGTAAAACTGAGAATATGGAAATAATATTTGTCATCATAAAATAATTATTATTTATTGTCAACATATCGTGTAAGTTTTTAATACAAGTGTATGATAGGTCAGTTACACAGAATTCAAGGTCTATCCATTTCAGGAGCGCTTCTAGTGAGATAGATGGATGAGGAAATATAATTTGTCATAAATTACACCATTTTGCCATATGCATTGCAACATATCAAGTCCTATATTTTTCAATATTTTTTAAATAAAATCACACATACATGTGATGAAACTGAAATGAATGTATTCAATAAACTTTGGAAGCTATTTTGGGTTGAAGAATTATTAATTTAATAATGCTCCAAGTACCAGAGTTCAAAGACAACCAAGAGAGCAAATCGCCGTCTCTTTTTGTCTGACTTAGGCAAACAAAAAAGTACCAAAAGCTAGATGCCATAATTGCAGATAAGAATATGAAATCGCTAGAAGATGTTACTCTTTATTCGTTCAGGACAATTTCTTTCGTTATTTTTTATGGTTTTACATTGGCAGTAAAACATCAATGTTTTATTCAGGAGAAATGGGGTACACATCCCCGACTCCATGTTGCACAACTCCTTGGAATAGCATTCAAGTTGACAGATGGGATCATCTATTGTACAAGAAAAAAAAATCATATCATTTTTTTTTATTTCTCGACTGGAAATCTATTATTTTGAAATATCTTACATCACTTTACATGAATACAGTATATTAGTGTGTCAAGGTGTGTGTTAATTGTCGGGTTATTATTGATTTAATTGGTTACCAAGGCAACGCAATTATTGAACCAGTACCATGTATAAATCACTGGTTTCAATTAATCACGTTGAACAACAACAAAAAAAATCATTATCGCAGAGATATGATATTGCAAATGTTTCAATGCAATGGCATACAAAAGTATAAAATATACATTATTCATAACTTTAGATTATTACAGATATCCATAAATATATAGCAGGCAATTTGAAAAAAAAAACACCTCATGACAAACTCAAAAAGATATTATGTCTGTCTGCCATGTGAATCATTAATGAGCGTTATATAATGTTTTGGCTGTTACCATGGTAACGTGAAAAATAATCAATTCGATCATATTTTGGGCATTATTTCAAACACACTGTACGTGCTTAAAGTTAACTTTTGCTATTCCACGTATTACTGGGGGATATGTGAAGTTGCGTAATTTTGAATAATGTGCAACATTAGTCATTACGGTATTCATTGCAATGGATCAAGATGTTATGTTTTGCATCATGATGATTTTGACATTATATTGAACCCTGCTATTTGATTAGATGTAATGGAAGTTAACATTTGTGCAAATGCCCATGACTTTCATGTTGTCAGGGACATGTTTTAATGGACATGGATATCATCGCAATTAATTTCTTTGCCATGGTAGTGACTAAAATCGACTCTCCAAACTGTTTGTCAAAACATGAACTCAATGATAAGAGAATTTGTTATTTATGATCAAGACATTTCCGTAATTATATTGACAAAACTGTAAAAAAAAAAATGATTATAAGAAACTTACAGCACGATGTAGCCTTTTAAAAGTTTATCAAAGAAGAATCTACAACTGATCACTAATGATCGTGACATTTAAAGGATTAAGAGCCCCCCCCCCCCGCCTCCCACCCGTTTGTATTATCTAACATATTTCTAATCTGAGTATGTTGAATATCAAAAAGCTATTTCTAAGTTATCCGCAAAGCTTTTCAAGAACGCTAGGTTCTGAGGACGTGCAAAAAAAAATGAATTTACGCTCCCGTAATTTGTTTAATGTACGTCTATATTAAGAGGTTGGCACAAGAAGTTAAGACGTCGATCTTAGCATGAAGCGGATAGTTAGACCATTTCATGCAATTGGCCTCCTGAATCCAAAAAAATAATTAATTGACAATGGATGCGGTGGGCCAACCCCTGCCGGCCTGTAAGTGCTATAGTCTTATGAGAAATACAGGATCATAATTCCCATCTTACCTGATGAAGACAAAGCTTGAAGAAGTATCAGAATAGAAATGGCTCTCTCGACCTGTAAGTAAGATTTTGAAATAAAATACAATGAGATAAATAAGAATTGGTTTGAGTATTGATGATTGTCTTTTTGTACAATGTCAAACCTTTTTGCAATTTCACCAAAGTAAGACATATTTAAGCAACAAATTTTTGTGAAGATACTAAGTTTATGGTGGAATCTTCCAATTGATTATACCCATAGGTTTGTCAAATTTTAACCAATATTGACGTACATAGTAAGTTGCCTAGTGTTTGTTAAACCTTTGCCTAACTTTGCAAAGAGTGTGTTTAATTCAATATCTTGGTACCTTTTTTCGATTTTTTTCTTATTATATTTAATAATTTTGACATTTAATTTCCATCGATACATTATTGATTGGAACTCAACACAATAGAAAGATAATAATAGGTCCATTTATATAGCGCAATCATAAATATGCAAATACTCTACTGCGCTTGATAATAGGTACCATATCATTACCCTGGCTATAACTGCCGAGCAGGCCAGTTAGGCGCTCAAGCATTCCAAGAATAAATTCCTGCCAGGTACCCATTTTTCACCTGGGATGAGTGTAGCACAATGTGGATAAATTTATTGCTGAAGGAATGAGCAAATCACTTTGTAAGTTACGAAATGAGACCCCCTTATCAAATAATTTTCCTTTCTCCATGGTTTTCGGAACATAATCATAACAATTTTGTGCATGAATGGTCATACTTTCAAGAAAAGTTATTGCTTAACTTTGGTTCAACTTCATTTTTGTGGAAAATTGGGAAGTGCATATTTTGGTCACAATTTGCAAATTTGACCGTCAAAATGCCCAGATTGAGAGAATAGAATGTAATCATTAATGACATGACAAAAAAAGACACTTGCAAAATGCATCCAAATATGATTTTGTCCATTTTGTTGGGTTTATATCCTAAAAAAGAGACTCATGTGACTTTCAAGAAGTGACATTTCTTTCTCTTATTCAGTCACAAAACTTTTGATGATATTGATTTTACACACAGGCTTGCCAGATGATTCATAGGTATTACCTACAAAATTGTGTTAGAAGATACTTCTCCGTTATGTGACATCAATTAAGGGGGACTTTTCTTGTTGCGTTTACAATAATTGTAACACGATATAAAGTATTTTCGAAAAGTTAAGTCGAACGCAATTTCAATGCTCCTTTGTAATGCTATTTAATTCGGTGCCGGCTTGTCATTGTTGTGTCCGCACAGTTGAATACACGGTTTACGGACCTATTGTCTGCGTTCTAGTTAACTTTTCGGAACAAGTTTATATCGTGTTTTGTATTCTTAAGAGTAGAATGCTTCAGTAGTATACAGCGAATTATCTTACTTGGAAATGTGAGTGGTCCTAAAAATGACCTACCCATGCTCGAAGTATCGATGAGCATGTTCTCATCATCTTCAAGAGATATGCATTTCCGAGAAAGATAACTCGTTGTACAGTGAAACCTTCTACTCATTATTCATCTACGGGGGAAACATTTAAGCAATAATTGTTTTCTCACCGTAAACATCTTGATGTATGAAGACCGTCTGTTCTCAGAAGTAATAATCCGACTCTGTTCCTCTAATATGATCTCCTCCCGATATCAGCAACCAAGAATTATTGAAATGAAATATACCGACACGAGCGCCCAGATCGTGACATAAAAGGTTGAATTGCTATAATTTGCCTTTTTTCCTTGCAGTTCAGGCAGGAGAAATGTTGTGTTAAATCTGCACTGTTGTGTTTTTATATCCTAAAAAGTTTAGTTCAAGCCAAAGTGCGTAACTCAACGGAGAGCTTGGAAAATAGCGTGCTTTCGAAATTGGCGGACAGAGGCTTGTGGACGGTAAAAAACGAGTGCGCATCTAATGTGCGCATTAAATGTCATAATTTTATTGTGCACATCAGTTGCGCATTTGTAATTTACTGGGAAAAGCAGTTGCGCACTCGTTTTTCACCATCCATGTAATTTCGCCCGCCAAAAGGTGACTTTACGGCTGTTTTTTTAATCGATAAGCACACTGGGTATCTATAAAGTACGGTAAGTGGTTTTGCGTTGTTAAACTTGGCATAAAAAAACAACAAACTTTGAAACAATAGGCAAAAGCAAAATAGCAAAGGCAGACTGATGTTAGCGAGAGCAATCACACCAATACAAAAGATATTATTTTAATTACAACTATGTAGTCATATTTGTTATGAAAATAATCGATGATATGAATACCAAGATGAGTTTGTATACTTGAAAATGAAACTAGTTGCCCGAAGAATTTCTCACAGACCGTTCTCGCTATCAGCATTTACATGTTGACGATATTATGACGAGTATATGATGTGAATGAAGTTGATCATTATCATGTCAAATCGAATTGGAAATAATTAAAATCAATTTGCATATCAACAAAATCAAATGTCTCATTTTAAAGACTCATTATGCATATAATTGAGGTTTGAGGCTGACGAAGGAGGAGGAGGACTTTGATGAATTCCAATTTTAATCTTAACCACGAAATAATCTATATCCGTGAAATAAAGTGTGTCATAGGACAATAGATCCGTAAGTCATATATACAACTGTGCTGAAATAACAATCACAAGCCGGTTCCGAGTTCAATAGCATTGCAAAGGAGCATTAAATTGGCATTCGACTAAATTTTACGGAAATATATTACATCGTGTTCTTAATTCTCGTGAATATGATTATACAGATACGTATGGATAAATATTTTTATCATGATTTCATATTTCTATTGACCCATAGCGTCGGGAAAACGATATGTGCGCGAAATTGACTGCAAACTAATATATCTGGGCTCAAGGTCACTAAAAATTGGGTGGGAAAAACCGACATTTTCAACAAGAATTGAAATAATCAGCCAATTAATCTACCACAAGAAGGTTTCTGAAAGGGCTACAGAGCTAAAGGGTTTTTTTTTTTTGGTCATGATTGTATTGATGATTATTACACCTTTTTAGGTTTTCATGATTTTATTCACTGTGAGGTTTATTGATAGGCAGCACAATACTCATTAGGTATATTAATTCGAAGAAAATAGGCCACCCGGAATATTGGAGCAGTAAACAAAACCTGGTAACGCATTTTTAATTCCTATATCTTCGTCCAAAAGAAGTCAATATATGTTTTTAACAAAGGATTAAATGTGTTACCAACTGTGAATTCGATAAATCTATAATAAAACAAAAATGTGGTGAACCATATCTAAGACGATCGCTGCAAATTGTATTTCAAATACAAACACAACAAAAAAG
Organism: Temnopleurus reevesii; assembly: GCA_036244855.1. Lineage (NCBI taxonomy): Eukaryota > Metazoa > Echinodermata > Echinoidea > Temnopleuroida > Temnopleuridae > Temnopleurus > Temnopleurus reevesii. The sequence continues at coordinate 111,335 of BQKZ01000354.1, forward strand.
TTAATTCCCCTTAATGAATGTTGCATAACTTTTTAATGGATGCATGTCTGGTACCGTAACAGAATTTGCGGGTAATGTTTATCAACTACCTGGCTAGCCAGTTAAGCATGATCAGGGAGTTGGCATGATTCAGATCGTTATGCGTGAAGATATACATATATGAGAAAAATGTCACGTTTTGAAAATCAAATGAATCCATTTTTAATGATATAAACTGAACAAAAATGGGCAGATTTTTATTTCGATGCGTGTTACATGCTTGTGTCTTTTTTTTTTGTTACGTTACTAATGATCAAATTTTATTCTAACAATTTTGGAATGTTAACAGTCAAATTGCAAAAATTACATTTTTACAAAAAAAAAATGATATTCCTAATAGTTTCACGAAAATCAAGCTCAACCAACAATAAGGCTTTAAAAAGTTTTTTTTTTAGAATGCCCATTCCTGCGCAATGATTTTCATGATTATGTGTGAAGGAGACCGAAGATTAGCATTAAAACTAAAAAAATCATTTCATCGTACGCGAGAACCTTCATTTGCATAATTCTTGGGATACAGTGCACAATTAAGAAAGCTATATTTTTCTGTTATCTATGTTCCCGCATTCATAGAATATGGAAATTATGCTGATATTTTACACAAAAGATATTTTGATAGTTCACAAACATTACCTGCAAATTTTGTCACCCGGCACCCCATCGTTAAAAAGATATATTAATTTCAACTAGGAGGCAAAGACTTTTTGTGTGTGTTTAGCACTGGTTAAATCTGCTAAATCTGATTTTCAACATGTAATTCCTTTTTAGTTCTTTACTAAAACGTCTGATGGTAAGCGTCCATGTGGCTATCAAAATCAATCTACACGTTCGTTGACACGATGGCGGAATTGATTCGTGATAAAAAATTTGTTTGAAATTACGGTTGTGAGATTATTGCGGGAAGATAATTAATATCTTGGCAGCGTCGTGGTGTAGTGGTCCTGACGCTCATCTTTCAGAGGGTCTGCGGTTCGAATCTTACCCATGGAATTAATTTCCTTGGGCGAAATTTGCTCCACACTGCTGCACTCAACCCAGGTGATGTAAAGGGGCACCGGTAGGAACTTATTTCTTTAAAATGCGAGAGCGCATGCTTGGCAGTTGTGCAATGGCAGTTAAGTATATCCATATAAAATAGCACGATGTAAATTTAAGACTGATTATAATTATTATTATGTGAATTATAGAACGTATTAAGTCCTTCAGCTGGAGAAAAGCCCTGATGTACGACTTCCAAGAATTAAACTAGATACTGTTTAATATTTACCACCAGAAAGTTGTATAGAGCATCTAATCAACTCTATTGTTGTCTGTAGCAAAGTAAATTGAGCTCGATAATTTGATTTCCATTCAACCGCTCTAAATTTAAGTTATAAATACGATTTCATGAACTAATCATACAATCAGCCTCGTTCTAATCTGCTAATTGAGGCTCAATAGTTAAATCACCTATTTTGGTCAGTTACAGCAGGGAGGTGTCATGTAAAATTTCCTTGGTTATAGCAGGGAGGTGTCATTAAAGGAGAGGACATTCTCTGGTCTCTTTGTCCCAATGTAGCGAGCCGACAAAGAGCCAGGTGCTTGTAGGCACTTGCTATTCAGGTGTTAAAGACACAAGAGTTTATGGGTTGCTCGGACGAGGAAATTGGATGCGTAAAGTAATCATACAATGCATCAGTTCGCTGTGCCATTATTGTACATTTCATCTCGCTTGACAAATGCACCATAACCTGAACCAGCGAATGGATGCTCATGAAAATTTATGATTATTAATGTGCAAAATTACGGGAAACACGCAAAGCCACGCTCTCGTGATTATCACTTTGTCGTAGAATCAATTTTATGAGAGTAAAATATGCGCAATTTGTCGGAACAGCCTTAAATATTGTATTTTTGTTAGGGTGTAATTTTCCTTTTTCTATCATAAGCATTAAAATCTTAAGTTGAATGAAGTTCTTGATTGGTAAAAACTGTTTATCTGTAGTTTTTCGATAATTCTACCCCTTTAACTTTCTATTTTAGGGCGAAAATAACCCTCTAATTTGGGAAAAATAAAATGATCTACAGCCACTCAACTGACAAGGGGCAAGTTGCTGGTGCTAAGGCGGCACGGCACATGGAACTTCAAAGCTTTAGTGAACAATAATGGAATGCAATGAATCCCATTGCTGTGCTATACAGATTGCTTGTGCATTTACATAACATTGGAAGAGATTCCACTCCTTTCTGTCACCTCCCTGGTTATAGTCACTGGTATAGATCCCGATATTAGCAATACTATAATTAATGTTTTAATTGGCAATGGTTATGAATTGTGCATTTAAAAACCTGTGCAAAATACCGAAAGGGAAAGAGAAGTTTGTTTTGTCTGTTCAATTCACCTTGTGCAAAAGGGACAAAGGGTGTTGGACAAACCCTTACGAAAATGTCCTATGGTATGCTCTGTGGTACTTAAATTTACCACACAAAATACCACATGACTACCAGAGGAACATAAAATACCACACGTAACCCTGTGGTACCTTACCACATAGCTGTGTAGTAATGTCCATTGGTAGCTGTGGTATTCACAAAATACCACATGCAGGAACATGTGGTAAATTGGGACATTACCACATGACCGATCCTGTAGTAACTGTGTGGTATTGTCCTGTACTACCACAGGACATTTTTGTATGGGAAGTAAACTACTTTATTCAAGGGTTCACAATAGCTAGATACACACAAAAGAAATTACCATTGCTCTTATTCTGTAGAGAAATATCAACCATGCTTCAAACAGCGGATGGACGAATTACTTTTTGTTGTGTCCACGAAGCTATTGTGAAGGCTTGAATGAAGTTGTTTACTTTGTCCAAAATCCTGTGTCCTTTCTGCTCACTCTAAAGACGTTCAACAGCATTGTCCGCAAGTCGTTCAAAGCTCTTTGTGATGATGAAAAAAGGAACGACTTGACTTCAGGCCCCAGTCACAAAGGCCCCGGAAGCAACAAGATTCAACACGACTCTTTGTTCGCAAGCAGCTAACTGTGAACTGAATAAAGAGTTATTTTGAATCATGTTGCTACCGGGGCCCTATGTGACCGGGGCTTAACATAGAAACCCGGAAGCAACACGAGTCAACACTGCGCTTTGTTCCAGGCATGAACCGTGCTTTTCTCGATACAAAGGATTTCATGGGATCACGACTTAAAATGATAGCCAGCCGCTATTATTCTCCTTCGTGAGCCCGTGAAAGTATTTGTTATTTAAATCCTGGGTGTGCCGGTGTGTTCAGTTCACCATGTTCACAGTTAATTGCCTACGAATAGAGAGTCGTTTTGAATCGTGTTCATTCGGCATGTTCGGGGCCTCTATGTGACTGGGGCATCGTTTTTTGTTGTTCTCATCCATGTCATCGGAAACATGATCAGTGTCAAGCGATGAGACCGTTTGTCCTTAGTCAATTTCAGCGGGCACATAAAGCCCCAGTCACATAGGGCCGCGGAAGCAACACGATTCAACACGAATCTTTGGGTGGTATTGCATTGTGTTGCTTCCAGGTTTCTATATGTGACTGGGGCTTTAGCTGATTCGAAAGCAATGGCTCCTATAGTATGACGGGGTCGGATCTCCAACCCCCGAGCTTTTAGAGGTGGTGTTAGCCATCTCGTCGGCCGGAGCTTTCGGCAGGAAAGAGTTTGATTTTTTGACGCCCGACCTCGAGCGCCGTTCACCATCGTTGCTCTACTTATACACAACATTTATACTTGTGAAGGTAGCTAGGACAGAAATTAGAAATATAACTTCACAGAGGCATCGCGAATTTTCTTTTTCCGTGTACCATGGAATAAAATTACAATTTCAGCCTACTTATAGCTTCTAACAGACTTATAATCACATAAAAATTCATCGCCATTGCTATACGCAAACTTAGATCACTGTAGATCTCTTAAAAGTAGTCTATTTCCCTGTATTATTTTTAATATACTTACGAAAACTATATACAGGAAAGCAGAGGACCTTGCGATGCGCGATGTTTTTTTCTGAGGCACAATGGGACATCACATAGTTGTGATTCAGGCTCGCAGTTACTTTTTTTCAACGGCGAATACGTATACGTTTATGGCTCGCCATTTGTTCAATAATTTTGAAAATCGGTTTTCGGAAAACGGATAAACTTAGTTATTACGCTCGATAAACAAAAAAAAATTTAACTTTTTTTAAAGCCAATTCTTTCCATTTTAAACGGACATAATAAAAATGTTGCCACTTTGAACTAATAGTGAGCTCTACCCTTTACGTCAACAAAATGAAATTTGAGAAACAATGAACAAGATAAACACGGCTGATTTTGGGAGCATTTATGTCAGTAACTCAAGGTACCATGAACTGTCAATTCAACATGTCCAAAGTGAGGGGTCATACAAATTTTCTTATAACACTGAATCTTTCTTGAATTGAGTATTATGATAACTACTATAAAACATAATTTTGTTTGCAATTTCTTCTTCGTCAAATACCGCATCCACCCTTGTTCCATATCTAAATGCATATGTGGCGTAATAGTAGTGGGTTTTCAAAATTGTTGAACGGAACCTTGCAGATGGTAGATATAACAGTGCATCTGATGTACGCAGTGAATGACTAGGGTGCGCATAACTTGATGCGCACTCGTTTTCTACTGTCCACAAGCCGTCGTCCAACGATTTCGAAAACCCACTCGTGACGTGTGACTGCGACGTTAAATTGGTAAAATACCGTGAGTAGAACAGACAAAGGATTTTGACAAAGTAAAGGATTGGTTTGGTTTGGTGCTATTTACCGTCATAAAAAAAATCAGAATACATGGAAAACAATATACATGAATATATACAACTAAAATTCAATACATAGAGACAAATATTTCAAATTCTAAAATAACGGAAGGAGCACTATATCAATGGCCCTGTTCTTCCTGGAGGTCCAAACGAAAACAAAGTAATGAAAGTAATACATAAACAATTGAAAATTATAAGACAGAAAAATAACGAATAACTAATAATGTAACAATCTGTGTACAAATGAGAAAAAAAGCAATTCTAGTCCCTAACCCGCCCCCATTTATCTTAGGAATTTAATGCACCCTTACCCCCATCCCCCGGCCCGGCTTGCCCTGTGTCCAATGCCTATAAATCTATACTGTTCATCAAATTGTCAAGATCGGATTTGAAGAGATTAAGCTAGTGTTGGGTGTTTCCAAATGTTGGGTGTTAATTCATTGTAAAGTTTAGAGCCACAATAAGAAAAACTCCACAATAAGAAAAACGGAGTAAGTGGTATAATTGTCAAACATGTATTATACCTGTGCAATAAATTCAAAGGAAAGCTACTATCATTTGTGATCATGAAACTATTGTCACTGACTGTGAAGGCTTGAATGAAGTTGTTTAGTTTGTTCAAACCATTTGGCCCTTCTGGGCATAGTGAAAATGACTAAAATAATCCACACGATGAAATAATCCACATATTCTCACTTTCATAAGACAGATACATCGTATATACAACGGATTTTACAACATTTTAAGGAACGTATAGAAAAGTATCTGAAGAAAATATGAATATCTCGAAACACGAACGTTAGACTTTGTTTATTTGGGCGATTCCATAGTTAAAAAGAATGTCATGTTAAGACATAAAATACATAATTTTCTATCCTAGTGATTTGATTATAATCAGTATAATTGATATATCCAAAGAACACAATGGGGTAGGTAAATGGAATACTAAAGCTATCAGGAACAATTAAATCGTAATACAAAACAATATAAACTATTTCCGAAAAATAAATTGGGTCATGTGACAATAAATCAATACGCCGTGTGTAAAACTGTGTGGACACAACAATTACAAACCGGTTCCGATTTGAATAGCATTACAAAGGAGCATCGGATTAGCGTTCGATTTAATTTTACGGAAATATATTATATGGTGTTATATCTGAAACAGATGGACAAAACAAATAAATATGTTGTACGGGACAAGGAGTAGGAGTGCTTTACTTCTATGACATCAAAGGAAAATTACTTCATAAATATGTATTTACAAAAAGACTTTTTCCGCACATGGAAAAACAGTGGACATTTTTATAAATCTAAGATTATAGCTTTAGAAGATTATGAAATAAAATATATTCTCGTTTTCATAGCTAGTCATTATAACCGAAAATATCCAAAACATTGGAAATTTCAGAACACAGAATCACCCACTTGTGTCATGTGGGTGGACAAATGAAATATTCAGAAAATAAGCCAACTGGTTGGGATTCGAAACAATGACCTTCTAATAAGAAGTACCACTATCTCTAGTCAACAACCATTGCAATCATTCAATTTGGTTGAGTCATGGGGGAGCATGTGTATGAATAAATTTCCAAGTATTTCTTTGTGTTTGGACAATGAACACCGAATACATTTGTTGTAACCGGGATAGTACAGGACTTGTTGCCCACACATTTCTGAAGCAAAACTTGCGTCGCGTTGGGAGAGTAGCAAGTGGTTGTATCTGAGTAGCCAACTGTGGAGCATGGTTCCGAGTCGCTGCGGCCATAGCTGGCGTACACGGCACCAATGATGTAAGAATCCAAACAGCTGATCGTAGCATTAGACCCCTCACAGAATATGAGCGAATCTGCAGTAGATAAGAAAAAAAAAATCTCATGGAAACCGATCCCATGTTTTCTGTGCGCGCTATATACACTCCTGCGCATGCGCTATGATCATCCTTCCAATCAGTGATGATGTTTCTTCTTATTCACTTAATAAAATTGATGATTACATTTCTATTTTTCGATACTTTTTATTATTCATTTAAGCCATTTGATATCATGAATCCGTATGAAAAAGGAATCCATGCGTCAACTACAAAAAAAAAATACATTCGTCCGATAAAAACAAAACATGCGTCCCGTAAAAAAATCATATGCGTCCCGTAAATTGGTCAATTTCTCAACTTCCTTCATTTTTTTCCTTGGCATGCTTGGGAGGTGCCAGTGCCCATTCTCTAACATAAATAATACGAAGATACGTGGCCACGCGCGGGCCAATGGAATTTTTTTTTGCATGCAGTAACTATGGAAACTAGTGAAAACCCAATCGGCTTCGTCTCGGCATTTAACAGTTTCATAGTTATCTCGTGCAAATAATCCCGACCGACCCACCTGCACATCTTCTGTATACTAACTCGAATGTGCTTAAAGTCCTGGGCTTGACCGAATTCGCACATGCCTACATTATGCCTCAATCGAGAACTAAGTTGACGGAGAATACAGGAGTAGATGATTGAAAATTACATTCAACTTCGTTATTGCACAAATTCATGTTAAAACTTTTTGTCTAACCCCTCGCTAACACTACCGGGATCAATAACTTTGCGGGGGAGGAAAATCTTGATGACGACATGTTGTGTGCTTCTGTCTTGATTCATTTCAGTGATTTACACAGTTTACCTATGTATATGACGAAAATAGTTCCTACATTGATACATAAAATCGCCAAGAACACAAAAATTAAAGCTCGTATGTGTCTGAAAATTGAAGAAGGATGAGCTCAGAAAGTGAAAGGGTTGGTATAATTAACATTTATGATACTCCGTCAAATAAAATTCCTTAGAACATTATTAAAATTGTAAATTTGATTTTCACTCTTGAAACGATTCGTTATAATTTATTCAGGGCAGAAATGACAGAGCAAGATAATCTGTCAAGAATGTAAAGTAAACAATGAAGCGATCGTGATGAATAGCGCGTAAAAGCATGACAAGCGGGGGATGAATAGAATTCCTAGGAGGCGCAGATTTAATGAACAATGTTAGTGCTGATTGGTGAATAAATTAGCGATACCGGCAAATTCTGTTGAAAAGGGATCGCACTATTTGGTGTTTTCGGCCCGATTTATGCAATATAATTGAAATGATGTGCATAAAACTATACCCAGGTCTATATTTAATTAGTTATCTAAGCACATCATATATAATTTTTAACTGGATACAGGATCTTGATAACTTATAGGCGATTTTATGCATCGATGTAAGATTTTTTTTTGTCAGGTACATAAGTAAACTGTGTAAATCAATGAAGTGAAACGAGGCAACGGCACACAACATGTCGTCATCACCATTGTGATCACATTTCCACCCCCTGCATTGCTACCATCTTGGAAGGGGGCGGACAAATAATATTTAGTGCTTTTTTATTATGGTAACGAGAGAGAATTCGACATTTAGTCATCTCTATCTATGCTATATGTATATCAAGCCCTCGATTGAAGCCTGGATGTTTTTGCTCAAGCTCTGGTCTTTAAGGCAATCGAATATAGTCAAGTTTGGTGTTTAATAACTTAATTGATCACCGCCTCCCCCACCCATCTTGGTCCATTGTAATGGGCTTTTGACAGAGATGCAATATCGTTCCGGTCACGAGGCCAAAACTAAAATGTGAATAATGCAACGAATGAACAAATGTGAGAGAAATGTGACAACAACAACAACAAAAACAACAATCAATGCTTTCAGTCATTCACTTGATATGAAACCCTTGAATTCCTTGAAAACCCTGGAAAATAAAA
>BQKZ01000355.1:0-10069 GCA_036244855.1 Temnopleurus reevesii
TTCCATTTAGTCCATTCTTTCACCTTTCACTTGTATGTTCTGGAATACTTCTTTGAGTGCCACTTCCCCCTTGTGAGCTTCTGAAAGAGGTCCGTGGTCACAACTATTGATCGTATTTTGGGGGAAGGAACACTCATAGATGATATGATGCAGCATTCCTTGCCACATGTCAACTAACTTGTCCACATTCTTCTCATAGTTCTTCGCACAGGACCACACATGCCATTAGTTTAAAAATGCTCTGTTGCGTGCTTTTTGTAGAGGGGCCTTTCTCGTAGAGGCCTGAGCTGTGTAACTACCCCGGTATGTCCAAGGTAAATTTTTGGGTAACCTTTAGGTTTTTTCCGTGCCTTGACTACTCTCAGAAATTTTACCAATTCTTTATCTGATAGAGGCCCTTGGCTTTATGGAAAGGATGAGTCAGATGATTCATCATCTGTTAGTCCATTATCATCGAACACAAACCCGTCAGAATCTATAGTACCCATGGCATTGTAGAAGCTGGGGAGCGAGGGGTTGATGATCAATGCATGATGGGAAGGAGGGTTTGAGGAAGGGGTTCTGATGATACAGGGGTCGACACTTTTCTCGTTAACTTTCAGATGGGGATAGGTGAGATGATTTGCCTTAATTTCGGAGTGTCTTCAGAATGGGCAGTTTCTGAGTCATTAGGTTGTTTTCTTTTTGCTACTACATCCGAAAAAAGCAGGAGGTGATCCCCAGACAGACAGCCTGGTTTCAGGTCCGATAAAATGCTGCCTATTTATCGAACTGCGAAGAGCGGTGACTGCGATTTGACCCCGAACTGTCCTTTGGAATGCGCATTTCTAAATGAGCAGAATTTGGTCAAAATACATCTAATTCTCATTTTAAATTTTATTTATTTTATTTTTATTTTTTATTATTATTTTTATTTATTTATTCACCATTCATAGGTTGGATTCCCCTATTCAGCCTACAGGCTGGTTTTCAAAGGGGTCCATACCATATAAAAATACATAAAAATACATAAAATCAACATTTTACATACATAAAAAATTATTTACATGTGTAGATAAAGGAATACAAAATATGACAAATTACGTATGTAAAGAAAATATGTAAACCTAAAGAGCGAACAAGAGATGGGGGGGGGGTGAGAAATGCTATCAAATATTCTCCAAAAAATCAGGGTATGTGTTGGGTTATTTATTGAAATCAGCCAGAATTTGTGTCATAACAGGGTCATTATTTAAACTGCGTTTGAACGTTTCAATAGATGAATTTGTTGAGATAGGATAATCCAAAATATTCCAAAGTTTGGCGCCACGATAAGAGAGAGATCTTTTTCCATAATCTGTTTTTGGTTGGAAAAGGATTAATTTATTTAAAGATAATGTGTATTTACGATCAGGAAGGATGAAATTAATAGATAACCACTATTTAAAAGAAAAATATTCAGTAAATCTGGAATAAACTGGTAGGGGATTTCATACCGCACTTTTCGCTTTCATTTTGCCTTTGAAAACCATTTATTTTCCGACGAATTCTATTCTGAGCCAGCAGATTTGAAAAGTATTTCCGTAGATTATTTAATCATCTACCTGAAAATACTTACTTTTTATCAGATTTTTGCTTAATCAGGTCAAGAACACACTTTTTCTATACCTTCTCCACTCTAAATCTGTCTATACTTGGTCCTCGTGCCGCGAATAAAATCGGAACATTTGATTGGTCAATCTCCGCAAAACTATATGATGTCATGTAGCCGACGAAATCACCGATGATTTGGTCTGGGTTTTGCCACAAAAAACAAATATTTAAGACATTTTTTTAAGTATTACTTTCTTGATATGTGTCTACTGAAAAATATGTCTAGAATCAATGTAAATATAAATTTTCAATAGCGGAAGGAAAGATTTTAGAAGTTTCAATTCTTTTTAAGTTCAGTACCATATACCCACTTTTCGTGCTGCCTCTCTGAATGAAAGCTGGAATGACAATCGGGCAGTGTGTGACTCAAGATGATGGGAAATAACAAAGTTCCCGGGATATATTAATATGAAAAAAACACGAAACGGGAAAGACAATAATTATTAAGAAAGTTATTCTGCTATTCTTCACTACTTGTATGTACATTTCATTACATGCAACCACACCCCCCCCCCCCTTCCCAATCTCTTCTAAATTTGCTGTAAGGAGTGAAATGATATTCCATAATAGTGGGTCAAAGCTAGCCAAAGCATTATCAAAGCTAAATTCAGCAACGGAAAGTGGGTCTTGAGTATAAACGTCTGTCATATTTTTTGTCTGCGAAACTAATCTCTGCTTTGCATCGAGCACAACTTTCTGATAGAGTGGGTCAATTGATTCACATTCCTCATAATTTCTAATTATCTCTACATTGTCATTTTCTTCATTTCTATTGAGGACTCTTATTTTAGCATGTGCACTATGAAGCGAAATCAGCAACTGTTGTATTGACACATCTGAAACATAAAAGAACAACCCATGTTTTTTGTTGACCTTGTGTTTCGATAACACTTTACGGAACATTTCTTGAATTTTTCCCCGAAACTAAGGTTCTGTCCGAAAACAATCATTATATATTGAAGGGGATTGACAATTAGTCTTCAAATTCTGTAAAAAAAAAAGGTCATAAGCATCCATGAACAAGAAACCATGATTTTCTACGCACCATGAGTATATAGACTTTAAAGTCTGATTACAAGTTTTCACTAAAATTGATTCAGGTGTGTCATTAAATACTACATATGTAGCTCTGTGTCTAAATGAAATTTTATGTCTTTTATTGTGTCGACTACTACATCAGGGTAATTCCTTGTTGATAGATTATAACACTGTCTACAAATTACACTATCATCGTCAATAGCCAAGTCATCATTAATTTCACGTAACTTTTCCAAGTCTACCTCATGATTAAATAGAGCATAACGTTTGACAGTGGGTCGCAAAGAAACAGAGAACACACAACAGTGTCAAAGAACGGAAAAATTAGTGATGTGAGATCTGTGTTTTCTACAAAGAGGGACTTCATCAGGGAGACTAGAATAGCCGAGGCAAAATGCACCATTAAAATCTTCTAAATTCAAACTTGAATTGATCTCAGAGACATTTTCACATAAAAAATCATGAGACAAAAAACAGACAGGTCGTTCTACCTTCCTAGATTTTTGCGGGGTATATTCAGGATTATTTGTTTTTTTGGAAAACTTCTGTCTGCAGGCATTGCAAATACATTGATCAGGTTGTATGTTTGGTACTTTGGAATGTTTTGACTCTGCTAATTTATCACACCACGCCGATGCAAGATGAAAACATTTTGGTTACAAAAGATCTATTACAAATTGCACATGGGTCCCTTTTGTTGCATTTACCTATTGCTTTTTCGCCCCGCAATTCAGACTTTTCCCTCACCCCAGCTGCTGATTTAAGAAGTATATTATATGTATCAAAATAACAAAGGCGGTCTCCTCCCGGGTCGCTGTTCTTGGTGTGGTTTGGAGGTGAGCACTGTAAAGAATGGATGCCCTCGTCACAGAGTCCATTGGTGTCCGACTATGTATTTTCTGTGGAAAGGAGAAGTTAAAAAAATATATACACATGAACATCTAGCTGGACATCTTACAGAGCCATATTTCTTTGTTTTGGTTACTATATGAAAAGATTTTCATTTACAAAATCCTGTTCTATATTATCTAAAACTGTAAATCTTCGAGTCCGTTCATGACCTCCATCCTTCCGTTCCGATTGTCACGGGCGTTCTCCTCCTTCCCCCTTCGGTTCATGCCCTTCTGCTCCTCCCTCGGCTCCTCTTCTCTCAGCTCCCTATTGCTCGTCTCCTTCCTCTCCTTGTCTTTTTGCTTCTCACTCAGATCCTCTCCTTTCTGATGCTTGTCCAATCACTCCACGCTCTCTAGCTTCTTGCTATTCTGCTGCTTCTTCCCTTTCTCCTTCCGTGGCGTGAGTAATCTAACATATCTATGAATGCGAGGTAGTGGCTGGACTGTTGGGCAAACAACCTTACCAACTTTTCTTGACAGATCCCTTGCAAAAACAATCTTTCCTTCTTGATTCAAATGGAGTCCATCGCGCGCAAACAAATAGTCACTTTGAAGGAAAAAAGGAGGTATTGTCAAAGAAAAGAAAAGACGAAAGTGCAGCTACTAGGTTGTGTAACTTGAAGTTAAAATACTCACTACACTTGTGTAATATTTGATTGTCCCAACGCGGAATGATCGAACTAAAAAGTACTATTGCACATCTAAATTTGTCTCTCACAACCTGATAGAGTCTGATATAGTCCTTTACACTCCAGTCCCACACAAGGTGGTATAAATCATTGGTGCCTAAGTGAAGGACAACAAAAGATGTACTCCCATCCTGATCACTCTCACTGATGAATTTTGTCAGACTTCTTATGGTTGCCCCAGGAACACAGTACAGTTCTCAATGGAATGAGCAGTAGCGATCCAAATCTCGAATCATCGAGTCTCCATAAACTCAAATATTCAATGGAGGCCATGCTGGGTGGGAAGACCTGATGAAAAAAATAAAAGGATCATGTTTACATAAATACTTACTAACAGTGACAACTACATTAAGATAAATTTCACATGTATGCATTTTTTACATACACTTTTGGATTTGACCATCATTTTCCAGTATATTTGTGATCTGGCAAGATGTACATTTTTCTTCTCATCCATCCTCTGGAAAAAAATCAAGCTGAACTTCTTTGAAAGCATACATTATATTCCAGAGAAGGTCAACGATGCTCTTTTCTAAATTTAACTTCAGCGGCAAGATTGTACTTATACCCTTGTATTGAAAGTGACATCGTTTTTTTAATCACATTTTGCTAAAAAAAATTCACACAAATTCTTGAGAAATTTCCAAACTAACAGTACAAATATTGGCGCTAATGCACTTTCGTAGCCAGCAACTTGAGCAAGTTTTCATTATCCAAATCTCATTGAATTACATTAAGATTATCAAAATTGTTTATTAATAATATTGGCATCTTTCTCACCTTCAATAATGTCAATTAATTATGATCAAGTCGTAAGTTAAATTGAATCTATGGCGCGTTCTCTCGTCATGTTCATGATTGCAAAGTTGCTGCAGGAATGAAGTTAGCGCCAAATTTCTGATCATAAATCAGGCCGGCCGAAACATCACACAAATTTGCCACTAACTTCAGCTTTCTGCAGCGACTTCGCGACCGTGAACATGACGAGCGATTCAACCGATTAAACTTACAACTTAATCATATTTAATTGACATTATTGATGCCAAGGCAATATTATAAATAAACAGTTTTGATTATCTTGATTTAATTAGATGAAATTTGGATAATTAAATAAAAACCTGCTGGATACGAAAGTGCATTATTGCCCAAAATATTTGCCTAAAAAAGCTATGCCAAATGTATTTAATGAAACATGCTTCAATGAAATAAAACTTTAGAAGGCGGTCCTACAAGAGAAAAGATCGCATTAATATTTTCAGAGTTACGAATAGGAAGAAAGATAAAGTTTCCAATTCCAGATGGCTAATCTTCCAATCGCCATTCAGAAACAATTTGCCTATTTCTGGGAAGACCGCAATACATACGACTCTATTCACATCATCAGTGAGTTTTGAATATCATTTCTGTTCTTTAGACGCCTCCTTGACTTCAAGTTGAATACGAGATTTAATAAAAAAAAAAAATTTTTTTTTAATATTACCATAACCAACCTAAAAAAGCACACGTGGGACTGCCTTTTCGATTTATGAAGCTCACGAGATGGGCTCAAAATACAAGCTAAATATCCGAGATTCGGCAATCACATGACCAGAATCTCGTAGTAAGAGAGTGAAAGTACCTGGAAAATGACAATTTTTAAATCAATATTTCTCAAAACTTTTTTTTTTGAGCCCAAACAAATTTGGTACCATCAGATAGGGCAGAATGTCCTTTATCAGCGTGAATCGGTTGTTTTCGTGCCAAACCTTTAATCGGGTAAAGAACACACTTTTCACAAAGCCATGCAAATCTGCTTCAGAAATGGAGGCCCTCTTTTATCAGCTGATTCTATGACTTAGCAAGCACGAAAATGTTTCAAATTTTCACGAAAATAAAGCTAAATAATCACTCAATCTACTCACCCCAACATCGTTATAAGAAAGAAACACCATCACACAAACAAGCATGGAGAAAAATGATAACGTTGATCTCGCGGTTCACGAGACTCTTCAGATACTGGAAATGGGCCGCCAGACGATTTCGATAAACCTTGGCCAAAACGAAGGAATCACGCGGGGTTGACCGGTGACTGAAGAGGGTTCATGAGACTGACTTGAAAATAACAAATCTTGAGAAACATTGTTTTCTGGCATCTCCACAGAATCATTTGTGTTTTGTATCAGGTGCATTTGCATGCAGAGAGAGGGGCACGTGGGCAGCATCTTAGACTGTTGGGTTGCTTGGTTTTGTCTCTGCCCTCCTCCCAAGGTTTTGACACCTTTAGGAGGGGGATGCCGAGGATCTGATTTGCGTTTCAGTGTGGCGCCATTTTGTTGCTGACACACATAATTTTTTTTGCAATTCGAGCTGAGGCGATCTAGCTCTATGCATGCAAAACAAAGGGCTGCTTTGGTAGATACAAAAACTCTGTAACTTTATACTCTTTCATGTAGAAAATTAATAAGATCTGATGGTGTGACATTCGCATTAAACCTAACTTTAACCTGGCACCTGAATGACCTAATATGTAAAACAAATTCTTGTCATTAAAACTGACTGGTATGTGTGGGGCAGGAGAGATAGCCTTACAAAAGGTTGATGATTGAGTAATGAGCTCGGTGTTCGGGATTTCTGTGTATATACATTTGACAATGTTAGCCGTGTGGTTGGAAGGACCAATGATGATTTTTGAATGAATGTCTCTGAAAGACATTCCATTCTGTACTGCATACAGAACAGATGTTCTGAGTCTAAAAAAAAAGTTGATTGCTTAATATACGCTGGTATTAAGTCAGCAAACTCTTTCATATAATACAGATGGGAATGTTTTGTTCTGAATGGAAGCATATACCATTGTTCTTTAGAAATTCTCTATGAGGTTGTAGATTTCTCTTCGCGATGACCAACACAAAAGAGGATAGGCAGTCACCGGTGTAATGCCGTGAGATGGTGTTTTATTCGCAAGAAACAAAAACCCCCTAGTTAAATTCTGGTTATGGAATAACAAGCACGCATACAGCCATAGTTGCCTCTGGCAAAATTAGTAAGGCCTGACTGTCATCGTGTCGTGGCTTCACAGTAGTAATGTGACGCCGGGACAGTCTCAAAAATATCCTTCCTATCGATACGAATATGTTGAAGGTGAGTGAAACTACTGCCGAAAACAAGCACAAAATATCTGTTCGTTGGATTAAAAATGTAGAAATTCGATGTTGAAGAAAATGAAATCAGTTCATCGTAGATGAAAATTGCTTGCAGTCGACTCAACCCGGCTGGAGATGTTCCTCAAACAGAGGCGAAATGGGGAGTGAGGATAAATCAAACAGCGTGGAAATCGCCCAGGCTGGACGCGAAATACCGAGCAGTGATTGGCTAGTCCAACGCCACGTCGGGGAAAAGTATTGATGAAAGGCGAACACGGATTGGTCCGATCTCGGCAACAGATATGGCGCGAACATAGAAATACATGGATTGGTTTAAACAATATAAAAGATTCGAACGTGACGGAAAATTACAGACTGTGTCAAAACTGGTTCGAACTGGTTATAAACCACTGACATTAGATAAGCTGGAATGGTTAGAATTGCCATTTTGGTAAAGCAAATTAAAAGACACCATATTTAGGTCAAAAACCTAATGGAGGGTCACTACAGTTCCTCTGATGTCCTGGGCTGATTCCCTGGGAGGCCTGCCCGGTCTTAATTGCCCACGCTGGGCCTGCCTTGTATTAGTAATTAGAAAAACAATCTTAAATACATACAAATTTACAAGTATATTTGAGGTGGAGTTGGTATGGAAAAGGAAAATGTTTATGTAAGAAACCTTCATAAGTAAAAACCATTTAAGGTACTGAATACTTGCAAAAACCTGAAAATCAAGGACCCCAGTTGCATGTATGATGATTCTGCTTTGTCTTGGGTTCACCACATTTTGAGCATTTATACAAAAATTTGAACGTGTTGGATGTGTAGATGATGGCGGTGGTGGAGTAGGTGGAGGTTGTTGTCATGTCGGCTGTTGTTGCCATGTTGGCTGGTTATAGGGCCAGTTGCCTCACCCAGGAAACCCATTACCAGGCTTGTTGAGCTGTTTGATCACTGGCGCTTTCAGATGAAGTTGGTTTGCTCCTTGGCTTTCCCTTCCCTGTCCTTCTTTGTTTTTTGGTTCTTTGAACTCTAGGGGAATTTGACCATGGGCTTTATGGATCTTGGAGCACGTCAATGCAGGTTGATGCATCTCTGTGTTGACAGTTGCTCTCTTTGGCAAGGTCTTCCCATGGATCAATGTGGATGGGATAATACGCTCCTAGCGTTTCTTCATTCACTTCGTCACTGTGGTGACATTAACAGTGAGAAAAATGCACGTTATGTTTATTTTTGTGAATTAAACAGTGCTTTTTGTATCCTCTTATGCTTGTTGAGCTGTTTGATCACTGGCGCTTTCAGATGAAGTTGGTGTGATCCTTGGCATTCCCTTCCCTGTCCTTCTTTGTTTCATGGTTCTTTTAACTCTAGGGGAATGTGATTATGGACATTCTGGCTCTTGAAGTGCTCCAATGCAGGTTGCTGCATCTCTGTATCAAAAGTTACTCTCTTCGGCAAAGTCTTCACCTGAATCAATGTGGATGGAATAATACGCTCCTGGCGTTTCTTCATCCACTTCGCGACAGTGGTGACATTAACAGTGAGGAGAAAGCTGGCAAGGTAAATATGGTTACCAACATACACACTATCTCTCATCAATTGTTGAATATGGGAGTAAGCTTGGACGATCGATTGGGGAAGACACATCTTATGCTTTTGCTGGCTAATAGGACGTCTTGCAAGATCACCAAAGATCTTAAAGAGCCGAAGGCAGATACAGTCTGACAGGTGTATTTCATCAGGTGACCCCCGCTGCCTCACCATGAACCATGAACAATCTGTAAGAATCTGTAAGGAATCTCTGGGAAATGCTGGGATTTCTCGCCGAGTCCAATCACTTTCGGGTGGAGCTTGTTGTGATGAGGGACCTTGTTTGCGATCGTAATAGAAAAGCTGGGGAACTATGTAGGACCAAACACTCTGGGTATGGGGCATTCTGGAGCGAACCTCTAGAACGGCTGCATTAATTGCCATCCTACACTTGTGGGCATTGTTTTGACCAATATTATTTGAGCCTCATTGGATTATTAGAATTTGCTCAACAACATAATGTACATACCCTTCTTTCTCTCCTGTCCAAAGAGTTGCCTTCTCTTCCCGTAACAAGAGCACATTCTGCTGTTCATTTTCTTCCTCAACTACTATCATGAAGATGTATTCCTGCGTCCTGATTGCCTGATAGGCAATACCATTCTCGCCGTCTTTTAGGATGGCACAAGTGCCCATTGGACTTGGACTTAGTCAGACTACAAGTGGCACATTCTAAATGCGGTCTTTCCACTCTTCAAGGAACTCTCCAGATGACGGACGAAACCATAGTCCATCAAGTTGTGTGTGATGATTCTGCTTGGTCTTGGGTTCACCACATTTTGAGCATTTGTACAAAGATTTGGGCTTAGGTTCTGTTGGGGGAGTTGCAGACGGTGGTGGATGTGTAGATGATGGAGGTGGTGGAGGAGGTTGAGGTTGTTGCCATGTTGGCTGGTAGTAGTTATAGGGCAAGTTGCCCCACCCAGGAAACCCATAACCATACCAGGCTTGATGAGCTCTTTGATCACTTGTGCTTCCAGATGAAGTTGGTTTGCTCCTTGGCTTTCCCTTCTTTGGCACATGTCCTTCTTTGTTCTCTGGTTCTTTGAACTCTAGGGGAATGTGACCATGGGCTTTATGGGTCTTGGAGCGCTTCAATGCAGGT
>BQKZ01000355.1:23053-33746 GCA_036244855.1 Temnopleurus reevesii
CTTCTTTTTAATTCCTCCTTTTTTTTTTTTTTTTTTTGAGGGTGGGGAGGGGAAGGGTAATGGGTGGGATGGCCTCCTGAGTATTGCAATATGATTTTCCTGAATTCAAACAAAGTGCATGCATGCAGATTAAGTCATTTAAAAGCTTATTTTCATGAAAAGGTAATTTGTTTTGACAAAAATTTGGATTCCATTTTATATGTACTTCCTCAATTTTGGCAAATTTGATTGTTCACCTGCCAACTTCAGAGTACCATAAAACGCACCCCCTCATTCCCCGTCATTTCATTATTTTTTAATACAAACTCCGTATGATTTCAGAGAAACTAGTGGCAATAGTGGCGAAATTTGGCGAAATTTTATTTTCTCTGCTCTTTTCTTAATTTTTTTTTCAGGATTGGGTATATTTTTCAAGTTCAAAAGAGTTTTATGGGTTGTCATATATACAAATATATACGGTACCAGAATAAATAGCACAAGTTGAGTGAAACAACACTTTGTGTGAAAGAAAAATTCACAAGCTGAACATTTGATTAACTAATAGTCGTACGTGAAGATAAGTACCGAATATGAATAATGCATTCATTAATTGATAGTCATACATGGAGATGAATAACGAATATGAATAATGCATTCATTAATTAATAGGCATACATTGAGACCATTACGGAATAATGCATTCATCTAACCTGGCCACTATATGCAATAATTGAAAATCAGCTGACAAAAAAAATCCCGGGTTTATACTAGTTAATTTTGACTTGAGGGTATAAACTTCCCTGCTATAATTTAGGGTGTTCCGCGGTAAGAATGTTCTTCGAAGTTCATGTGGCTATCGAGTTTGAGGTTGCTATCGAGGTTAAGGAAGCTCTCGACTGTCGTGCTAGACTCCCTTAAAGTTGTGCAAGCGTTATCTCAAGGTGGTCCCTTCACAATTCTCGGCTTCCGATGTCGGATATTCGTACCCGTCGTAGTACTGGTAGACGTCACTGGACACTGAGCAGAGCCTCTGGCTCGGCATAGGATGCGACTGAAAAATCAAATTCTGTATTTATATTTGGGCTCTTCTGTATACTTATTCTGAAAGAGTAAAAAAAATGCTATTCAATAGGCACAATAACTAGCCGACAAATGATGGATGAAATGATTTTCATAAGTCTTATAATATCAGCTGATTTTGCCCATTTTCCACATTTACCCGACATCATTGAGATACCATGACAATGCTTGTCAAAAATCTAGAATTCAAACCTTCATTAAAATTTAACCGTTTGATATATTTGGGTCTGGGTTTTTGCATTAAATTATATGGTTAATGTAGTTTTAGAATTCATTAAGGGATTTGGAAATCTGAAAAGTGGAGAAAAAAATATTAAATTCCAACTCTGGGCGCACTGTGTATCGTGTTCACTCCTTTACATTATATTTTATTACGATTTCCTTCTCTGTTTTTCAGCCTTTGGATGCAAAAATACTTTTCTTCACGAATTCATGTCGTCGGATAATGTTCTTGAACCTCACTTCTGAAATATTGTTCATGAAGAGGAAAAAACAAAATTCTATCAATAAATATAATTTTAATAAACATTGTATTTAGGGAGCTTTGCCTTGACATTGATGTGCTCTCATAAGATGGAGAAAAATACAACTATCCAACTGTTAATTTGAGCAAAATCCGACAATCCGTTCAAATCTTATTAATTTTCAAACTTTTGATTAACACCCTTCATGGGCTCCTTACATTGCCAATGCGCGGCCACAAAATGGCTGCCAACATCTGAACATGGAGAACTCTCCATTCACTTCGCACACAGAATTCAACGAGATTCATCCCAAAATGCATGCAGAATCAAAATGTCCATATCATACTTTGATGGAAAATTTCCTAGGCCTATGCGTGTTTGTAAGCTTATGAAACCAAACATAAATCCAGTTTGTAATGACTTAGTTCTTAAATAACTCATCTTTGGTTTTGCCATAACTCGTTAACGAGACTTATTTCCTGTAGCAAGTTTCACCCTACACGTGTACTAAGAAAGGTTATTCGAGCTACAGTTGTATTAACCCTTTACATGCAGGAAGAAACATTTATTAATGATTAGCAGGGGCGGATCTAGTTTTTTTTTAAATAATTTTTTTGTTAAGGGGTGGCTTGGAGGTGGTAGGCAAGTGAGTGTAGCGACCGAGCCAGAGCAAGGGGGTGGTGTGGGCCCCTTCTCCCACGATGTGGAGAAATTTTGAAAATGCGTGTGTCAAAACAACGTTTTACAACGTGTAAAACATCGTTATTATGGGAAAAAGGTCATTACCAAGTGCGCACCTCCCCTAAGAAAATGTCTAAAATTTAGTTGCATTTTCTTGCAATTGTAAGGCCATTTGACAACACATACACAATAATTTTTTAACCTTGAAATTAGCACATATGAACAGCTTACTGGCAAATGTGAGACTTCAATAATTGAAAAGTTTGGGGATGAAATATACCCTAATGGGAACGCTGAGTCAGGAATACTTGTCACTTCGGCCATCGCCCTTGCCCCCCAACCAGCGAGGGGGAAGGCGAGGAGTCTCCATTACATTTGTTCCCCCCCCCCCCCAAAAAAAAATAATAATAATAATAATAATGATAATGATGATAATGATAAAATTGATATATCAAACAAAAGTACAAAAATTAAAAACATAAATAAAAATGGTCCCCCAAAAGATACCCAAACTAACGTATAAAAATGACACATTGTTGTTTGCCCATTGTTTTTTAAATGGAGGGATATACCCTAAACCCCTCTAGATCAGCTTCTGATTAGCAGTAAAGCTATGGCTTTGTGAATGAGGAAATGATTCTATTTCAGAGCCATGCGCTCACTACGCGATGAAAATCGTGTAAAACCAAGTTTGACCGAGTAACACTTTGCAAATATATTGAAAGCAAACCAAGACACAGTCTTTGATCTCGCACTGAACAATTTTTTTTGCAAAAGTCAACAATTTTTGTTGATTCATCGGATGATGGTCATTACATTGAATTGGATCACGCATTTTAGAAGAAATATTGCTGAGTTTTATTGGTACATTTTAAGATTGGCAAAAGTTTTCGAAGGCCATAGTTTGAAACCAGCGTATATTCGTGACAGGACGAAAGTTTATCTTTTCCTGTCTTTTCCTGTCGGGAAAAGATTTTCGCGAAGTCGAAGTTTGAAACTAATACAACAAAATTACTCTCAGATATATCATGGCAATTTGTGAATTTACAATGAACTCTTTTGCATCACCAAAAGGACCCTCGAATGTATTCGTTTGGTTTGTACGTGTGCTCACAATAGCCTTCTCCGTCTGCTCATTTGGGTTTTCAAGAGAGATAAAATCGAATGGATGTCGTTTGACAAACAGGACTGGCGGAGTCATCGATGATTGCTCTCACTTATTGCTGACGTCAATTCCAGATGGACTACCACTGGACACCTACTCTCTAGATGCATCGCACAATCTGATAGAAGTTCTACAGAACGATTCCTTCAAGAACCTCGGACATCTGAAGATCCTGAGTCTAAAATCCAACTCAATTTCGCGAATTGACGTTGGCGCGTTTCAACCACTGTCTCATCTTTGGATGTTGGATCTAGAGCTAAACAATCTCTCGTTCCTGCATGCGAATGTCTTTGAGGCAACCCCTTTACTCTCTCGGCTTGTATTGTCCTCTAACAACTTCTCATCTGTCCCTGTTGATGCCCTGTCCTTGCTTCCTAATCTACAAGTGATGTCTCTTTCCTACAATCGCATCACGAAAGCCGACTTCACAGCATTTTCTCATATAACATCTAAAGTGGATTTGGACTTCAGAAGAAACCGCATTTCGTTACTGGAGGCATCTGACTTTGAACCATTACAGAACCTGTCTGTGGGTAAGCTCAGGTTAGGAGTTAATCGTATTGAAAGGATACCGTCGCAGGCATTCACGCACCTCAACAGCGTGGGCGAACTCAATCTTGATAGTAATAGATTCAGAGAGTTTCAAGTGGCTTCCTTTCTTGGGGACATGACAATCGGGACCGTGTCGTTGGTTGATTGTGGAATGGTAAGAATTGATCCTCTAGACACAAGCACTCTCCCAGTGAGCGCATCCCCTGCAATTGATGTAATTGATATAAGTCGCAATAAGATTTATACCATTCCTCCCTATGCTTTCCTTGGTTTCAATCTCACAAGAAAGCTACTGATGTCCGCAAACAGTATAACCAGAACAAATAAAACTTCATTCTGTGGACTTGACTCTGTGTTGTACATGGACATGTCGAAAAACTGCATTAGTTCCTTACAACCAGGCATCTTTGACTGTACCCCTTACCTTCAGGAAGTGGTACTCTCGAACAATAGAATTACGATTTTGACTGCCCAATGGTTCCGTAGTGCATCCCTTCGCAAACTCGATCTTTCATTCAACATCATTAAGCACAGTACCCACTCCAAATGGGGAAATTCTGCTCTTCGCTATTTGGATGTATCCCATAATTACTATACATATAAGTACGGTGAGTTCGCAGGAAACTTATCCAGCCTCGAAGTTTTGAAGATATCTTTCAATCATGTGGATAACATCGTTACAATTCCTAAAGATATGTTCATCGGCGCCCCGTCACTCCGGGAACTATATCTGAACGCTATGTCGGGAAACTATTTCTATCTTCAAAATGAGGTGTTTAGTCGATTGAAGAATCTAATTAAGTTGAATATATCATCCACAGAGATTAGAATTGGGACAATTCATCAGTTTGCGAAGGCACGGTCTCTACAAGAACTTAACATGGCCAAGTGTAGGCTGACGTGTGCTCATCTTTACGACAACGTGACTCAGTCATCACTGTTTAAGGGACTGGTGTCCCTACGAAATCTAGTCCTGAAGGAGAACAACCTAGCCTGTTTAAAGCCTGGAGTTTTCAGTCCTCTAATCAAACTCAAAACACTGGACCTTTCGAAGGCAAATATCGCTTCCATAGAACCTGGTCTATTCATGAATTTGTCCAGTCTGAGGTCATTGTACCTTAATCACAATCGTCTAAAATTGACACATTCCGGATTTCTTTCTGGCTTGGACAATCTACGAACCCTGATCCTCAGAGATAACATGTTAAAGGTTCTTAATAAAGACGTATTTAAAGCTACGCCAAATTTGACCAATCTCTACCTATCAGGAAATTGCATCCGTGAGATTCAGGAAGACACATTCTTCCCTCAAAATAGGGAATTATTGCTTGACATTTCGGATAATCCCATCACCTGTACATGTACATTGCGCTGGTTTAGGAACTGGCTTCATGACAGCAGTGCAATGCTTCTTCGTCCAGGGAAGACGCGTTGTTCAGGCGCGTCCTTCAAAGAGATCATTGGCAAGCCGATCTTAATGTTCCATCCAGACGGATTCTGTTCCAGTAATGTTATACTCATAACCGGTTTGTCTCTATCAGTTGCCATATTTGGATGTGTATGTGTAGTGTTATACCACAAGAGCTTGTGGCTTAAGCACAAGGTTGTCCTTCTTAAATTGGCTTTGGCTGGCGCTGGGAAAATAGTCGAAGAATTCAAGGAGGCCAACTATGACTTCCACCTCAACCTCATGTTCGAGGGAGCGGAAGAGGAATGGGTTTATCGGGTCCTGAAGCCATTCCTGGAGGCGAGGATGCCACAGCTGCAGCACGTGATCTACGGAGATGGTGACCTCAGGGAGGAGTTTTTCTACGTCAATGCACTCTACGACGCCATCGAGAACAGCTTCAAGACAGTATTGTTGCTAAGCAACCGGTCCATCCGTGATATCTGGTGCCTGACGAAGGTCCGTTTGGCCTTGGAACACATTAACGAGACTGGACTGGATAAGGTCATCTTCATATTCGTTGAGGAAATCGAAGAGGATAACTTGCCCAATCTTATCAAATCATTTATCAGTGCAAACAAGCCACATATGTGGTGGATTGATGATGACGACGAGAGGGAACTCTTTTGGGTTCAGTTTGAGAGGAGTATGGGAGCAAATAGGGCAATAACAAGTGCCATTCCTCTTTAGATATCATCTAAAGAGAATTCCTCGTGAGAAATTATCAGATGGTCAGAGGTTATGGGTTAAATAGTGCACCTTAGCCTGGCAGCGCACTCACGCATTGGGGGTGATTATGGATATTTAGACCAGTATCTACATTTTATTGAGAAATTCTGTCGAACGATGAAAAATTCATATGACAAAGTGGGGGTTGGTTGAAGGTGGCAATGCCTCTTGCCTGTTTGGAGAGGATTGGACCATGCAACAACTCCCTGTCTGCCCCTCCCCCCTTCCTCTCGACCGCCCCGACATGTTTCACCCAAGACTACCTAGCTGACATAACCCAAAATGCCTAACAATGCAATGAATACTGGTCTGGAATCATCCGATAGTACTTAATGACTCGCAAAGAAAAAAAACAAGACTGAAATAATGAAAATACATTGGAAAATATGAAATTTCAAAGAGTGTCCTATTTTAGAAAAAAAAATAATTTGCACTGTAAAAGTCTGTTGATTGACAGCGAATGTAGTGGCAGAAAATGTTTGAATAGAATTGGGCAATGCCATGTAAGTATCATGACCGTTACGCCTAAAACGTTGAATCTCATGAAAACATCTCATTGAAATTCCTAGAAATACCTCAAATCGTATCATTGGTACACACATCAAATTTCAAAGAATTCCAGCAAAACATGCACTCGCTATTAGCGTAAAAGACAAGACAAAGCCGTAGAATTGCCCACCCACTGGCACGCATCATCCCGCATCGTCCCGACAAGTTCACGAACAGTTTACGCATAGCTCACGACCCGGTCAAGAAATTTTGGTCACGACAGAATGATGAGTACATTAATTTAATAATTAAATCAATAGGCTTCTAGTACAGATCATTTAATGTGGCTTGATATGTCTGGCCAGATATGAACCATGCATAAGGCCTGAGGGTGATTACGTTGCTAGTCTTTATTCTAACAGAGAATCGGCTTCCATTTGATTACAAAAAATGCTGTTTTCTTTAATTTTCCTGTTCTCTCCTTTATATTAGTTTCATATTTATTGATAATTATAATTTCAAATAATATGGCATGGCCTTGAATTGACCGCATAATTATGACCTCCATTTACAGATCACAGCTCGAATGTGTTCATTTTCCTTACAAGTCAAGATATATGCATTAGAATTTCTTCATTGATTACCTCCAAATATCATGGTGGTCCAAATGGGACATAACAAGTCAGGTTCAATATTATTTTTCAATATATTTTGTACCAATTTTGTCTATTTGTAAATAAAGAAAATGGATAAAACCAAACTCTATTTGCAGCAAAATAAGGCAGGAATTTGTGAAACAAGTTTGACATATGGTGCATCAAAAGGGCCACCATAGTAATATGGGCCAACCTAAAATTGGCAATAAAATTTTATTTCCCAAGGGTGCCCAGGTAGCACCTACCGGATCTTGGTTTAGTAGACCCTTTTTTTTTAAACCGCGTTATCTGGCGATGTCACGCTTTGGCTAAAAAGTGGCCAATTCTGTTAGGTTGGAGTGTCAGTCTGGCATTACACTCGTTATGGTTTGCATGGGATCATTTTCGTGTGCTATCAGCTCGAATTATGGAAATGTAAGTCAATTTGGGGTACATGCATGGACAGATCATTGTTCTCTCACAATTCTGTGAAAGATATCAATTTTCCCGTCTTGCAACTCTTTCCCCGCGCTTTATAAAAAAAAAAAGCCGAGATTCAATAGGCCATTTTCGTAATGCATTCAAATATATTTACGCTTGCCGGCGCCCCAAGACGAACTATATGTATTCAGCCCTCGGAAAATAATGAGAGTACATTAGTCAGAATGCCCATTTGCATATATTCACGTTGCTAGGTTGGGCAAACATTGTAGCTTGACCAACGTAGCAACAACTACTGCATGCTATCCGCATTCCTGCTATTGAAATGATAGTTTGTATTTGTGTGTTTGAAAAAGGAGCGTGAATAAGATTTAAATTATCAGGAAGGTGGTCTATTGCGCCTGCGTTGCATCTGAAAATTAAATGCCAGTCGTGAACCATTTTCAGTTTCGATCTGCTGAATATTCATGAGGTCCAAACATTGGAAAACTTATAATACATGTACTTTTACATGTTTATTTGGAACGCATGCGCAATTGACCGATGGCGGGTCATTTTGTCTAAAGCACGGGAGAAGACTTACAAGACGGAGAAATTTATATTTTTTGCAGAACCACCAAACCTGGCGCCGTTGCAAAGATGGATAATGATATTTTAATATAAGTACCAAAATTTGACTCACATTATCGTAGTTCGTGCTGATACAAGTGATAGCGCACGAAAAACGACCCCAGTAGCGATACTTGTATTTTAATCCGCATCTCGAGATTCACTGCTCCCCCGTATATGGCCGCGGCGGATTTCCTCGAGTCAGTGTTCAAATAGCTCATACATGGTGAACTATAGTCCAGTTGAGGACTGAGTGTTCTGATAGCACCCACCTCTGCATATTCACTTACACTGTACACACAGGGACTGCACTGCACTCAACCAGAGAGTCCTTACATAACCCTCTAATATGTATACCCCTCTGATCGCGCCTCCACTCAGAGGGGTATACATATTAGAGGGTTATGTAAGGACTCTGTGGTTGAGTGCAGTGCAGTCCCTGTGTGTACANCTTGAATAATTTTCAACGAATTTATTTAATAAGTGTGCTGATAATACCAAAAGGCAGGTATTGCTCAAATTGCTCGTTGAATGTGGTGAAATAGGTCTTTATTTCAATTCAATATAATGTTAACCAAAATGTATACTTGATGTCAGGAAACTGAATAGTGAAATATTGTACAAGTAAGAAACATTTAGCATAAATAGATATATAAAATGTGATTAAAAGTATGGTGAAAGAATATGAGCCTTTATAACGGTTGTAATACCAAGGATTACCGCATGGGTATTTTTATCTAGTACGTGCGCGCATTGTTTACACTGCGCGAAGTCACTTTTGTACTCGATAACTACCCATAATGCTCTCTGATATAAACAACCGTAAAGGCACGTATTACAAGAAAATGTTCATTCATCAGGATTAATACTGATTTATGTACATTTACAGAATCTGTGTACTTTGTTGCAATTTCATGATATTTCACATTCAGATAAAAATATAAATCATACATTTCATTGCTCTATACTAACATAGTATTTACAATCACACGGTTGAGGTATTCGGTTAATGAATAAAACGTTGAAGTAGTCGGAAAAATGTCTGAAGCTATTTATTTAACGATTTTCTGACTCAGTCATTCCTTTGCGCTTGATGCCATTGTAGAGTTACAAAAGGGTGCAATATTACACCTCCCAACAATGGGAGCACCTTTTTCCCCCCCTTTTTTTTTTTGCTTGTCAGCTCAGCCGGGAGGGGCGGGCGCGCCAAATTTGGGCTCAGTCCCCCGAGTATCAAAATCCTGGGTGCGCGCCTGAAGATGGCACTATTTTTATACAGGTGAAATTCTGCACATTTTCCTTATTTAATGTTATATTTTACAAAATATATAGACAAGCAACAAACAAACAACCCCAACAAGAACATTAAAGATAAAAAAACAGTAGCAACTATGGGACTCGAGTCTACCTACGTTCACCATGAGAGATCGCTTCGTATCAAACCAAACGCTCAACCGATTGAGCTCTTCGCTCGCTGGTTCCAGCCCGGGTTCATGAGACATCAAACAAAAACTCCGTATCCGTGAATGGTGGCAACATTTCCTCTGAAATATTTTTAGTACATGCATCTAATGAAGGTTCTGATATCGCAATGTCCATTGTTAAATAAGAAGTGATATACAGTCGATAAAGCATGATCTGTCTCGGAATGAAGCGATTCTTCTTGGCGCAGGTTTGAACCCCTCAGCTACCACGTTTTTTTTCGGATTTTTTTTTTACTAAACAAATATGTCAATATATAACAATCGTGAAAATGTGCAATAACATGAATATTGCACCCTAAAGGGTGCTGACCCAATCGGTAAAATGCACTTTTTCGTGTGTTTATGACTAGCGAAAATGAATAAAATGTTCCTTTTGAACATAAATTTATCAGGGAAATGGCTTCATGGCAATTGACCCAATATGCCAACTGTAGCGATTCTGGGATGCACATAATTCATACCTATCTTCGAAAATGCCCCCCCCCCCCCCCCCCCCCCCCCCCGCCGATGGGCCTAAATATTCTTAGGTTCAAACATTCTTTGATATTAAAAAAAAAAAGTAGCCCCTCACATTGTCTGTTAAATGATATAAAATTTCACTTATGCATGAAAATCTGCATATTGTGTAATTAGAAATGTTATTTTTCACGAAAAGAGTTCGTTTGATCTGGAAAGGCCTTCGAAATTATAAACTCTCCATGTGCCCGGAGAAACAGTACAGCAAATTCAAATCCTTGCGATAGGGGTGGAGTTCATTATTACGATCCATTGTTATTTTTTTATCCCCGTAGACTCACAAATTCAGTTCTCTGTTCCCTATCTAGTCATTAGGGACCTTTAGCATGTACAAGACGGTAGTGCCGATCACAACGTTAGCTCTAAGGTCCATTCAAGAAGTAGTGTTGTGTTGGTGCACCCTTCTGGAACGGACCTTAGAG
>BQKZ01000355.1:34157-51631 GCA_036244855.1 Temnopleurus reevesii
TCTCGCCTTTCAACCCGAGGGTCGTAGGTTCGAATCCCACCCATGGCGTCAATTTCCTTCAGCAAGAAATTTATCCACATTGTGCTGCACTCAACCCATGTGAGGTGAATGGGTACCGGTAGGAAGAAATTCCTTGAATGCAGCGAGCGCCGAATGGTAGCCATGCTATAGCCGGGTAATAATGCACAGAGCGCTTAAAAACACTTCGTATTAAGTGCTATATAAATGTTGTGTATTATTATTATTATTATAATTTCCCGAACCCATTGACTCCACAAATACAGTCTTTCAACCCAATTTCTTCAGCTAATGCCCCTGTCACATAGAAGCCCGGACTCAACACGATTCAACACGACTCTTTGTTCGGAGGCAGTTCTCTGTGAACTGAAAAGCGATTGTGTTGCTTCTATGTGTCTGGGGCCATAGAGCAGTATGGTCGTATGAGGTCGTAGGCGAATACAACGAATTTGAGATTACGTTTTGTAGGTTAAGTGAACCGTAATTTCCCTGGAATAATACCAGCTACTTGGGTTATGGGTGTGGGGTGCAACGATCTGTGATTCCCAGTACCCTTTGATTCTATAAATACAGTTCCTTTTCCTAATTTCGTCAGTTTAGAGCGAGATTGTCGTAGAAGGTCGTAGGCGAATTCAACGAATTTGAAATTACGTTTTGTAGGTTAAGTGAACCGTAATTTAAGGGTGTGGGGTGTTACGATCTATGATTCCCAGTACCCTTTGACTCTACAAATACAGTTCTTTTTCCTAATTTCGTCAGTTTAGAGTACCATTGTCGTAGAAGGTCATAGGCGAATTCAACGAATTTGAAATTACGTTTTCTAGAGTGAGTGAACCGTAATATCCTTGGAATAGGCGTGTAGGGGTGTTACGATCTATGATTCCCAGTACCCTTTGACTCTACAAATACAGTCCGTTTTCCTAATTTCGTCAGTTTAGAGTGCCATTGTCGTAGAAGGTCGCAGGCGAATTCAACGAATTTGAGATCACGTTTAGTACGGTACGTATACCCTAATTTCTCTGGAATAATACCAACTACTTGAGTTAGGGATGTGGGGTGCTACGATCTGTGATTCCCAGTACCCTTTGACTCTACAAATACAGTTCCTTTTCCTAATTTCGTCAGTTTAGAGTACCATTGTCGTAGAAGGTCGTAGGCGAATTCAACGAGTTTGAGATCACGTTTTCTAGAGTAAATGAACCGTAATTTCCCTGGAATAATACCAGCTACTTGGGTTACTGAGGGTGTGGGGTGTTACGATCTATGATTCCCAGTACCCTTTGACTCTACAAATACAGTCCGTTTTCCCAATTTCGTCAGTTTAGAGCACGAAGGTCGTAGGCGAATTCAACGAATTTGAGATCACGTTTTCTAGAGTGAGTGAACCGTAATATCCTTGGAATAGGCGTGTAGGGGTGTTACGATCTATGATTCCCAGTATCCTTTAACTCTATACAAATACAGTTCCTTTTCCCAATTTCGTCAGTATAGAGTACCATTGTCGTAGAAGGTCGTAGGCGAATTCAACGAAGTTGAGATCACGTTTTGAAGGTTAAGTGAACCGTAAGTTCGTTGGAATAGGCGTGTAGGGGTGCTACGATCTGTGATTCCCAGTACCCTTTGACTCCACAAATACAGTTCCTTTTCCTAATTTCGTCAGTTTAGAGTACCATTGTCGTAGAAGGTCGTAGGCGAATTCAACGAAGTTGAGATCACGTTTTCTAGAGTGAGTGAACCATAATTTCCTTGGAATAGGCGTGTAGGGGTGCTACGATCTGTGATTCCCAGTACCCTTTGACTCCACAAATACAGTTCCTTTTCCTAATTTCGTCAGTTTAGAGTACCATTGTCGTAGAAGGTCGTAGGCGAATTCAACGNGAATTGCTACACGACGTAATTATTTACGTCGTGTAGTAATTCGAATTACTACACGACGTATATCCGCGTTTATGACGGGCTCCTGCTTCCATAGAGTTAGGGATGTGGGGTGCTACGATCTGTGATTCCCAGTACCCTTCGACTCCACAAATACAGTTCCTTTTCCTAATTTCGTAAGTTTAGAGTACCATTGTCATAGAAGGTCGTAGGCGAATTCAACAAATTTGAGATCACGTTTTCTAGAGTAAGTGAACCGTAATTTCCTTGGAATAGGCGTGTAGGGGTGCTACGATCTGAGATTCCCAGTACCCTTTCGACTCCACAAATACAGTCCGTTTTCCCAATTTCGTCAGTTTAGAGCAACATAGTCGTAGGAGATCGTAGGCGAATTCAACGAATTTGAGATCACTTTTTCTAGAGTGAGTGAACCGTAATTTCCTTGGAATAGGCGTCTAGGTGTGCTACGATCTGTGATTCCCAGTACCATTCGACTCCACAAATACAGTCCGTTTTCCCAATTTCGTCAGTTTAGAGCAACAAAGTCGTAGGAGATCGTACGCGAATTCAACGAGTTTGAGATCACGTTTTCTAGAGAAAGTGAACCGTAATTTTCTTGGAATAGGCGTGTAGGGGTGCTACGATCTGTGATTCCCAGTACCCTTCGACTCCACAAATACAGTCCGTTTTCCCAATTTCGTCAGTTTAGAGCAACATAGTCGAAGGAGATCGTAGAGAAGTTCGATAAATTCGAAGACCGTCAATACCGAGACTCCGATCCACAGACCCAGTTGGCCGCCAAGAGCACTGATCAGGTCGTAAATCTGGAAGTGTAGAAATTACACCAAAATTACATTTGAATTATGAACACTAATGAAAATGTGATATTTTTAGTACAAGAGATGCTAGCACCATGGTGCTAATTCAACACCGATTCGATGTTTATATTGTGCAACACGATAAAAGTGTTAGAACAACACAGGTGATGAATAAAACTCTTTGGAATGGAGTTATTTAAACATTTATGTCGGTGTTAAAATCAATACATCGATTCCATTTCGGCGGTTCTGCCTTCGGTGTTGGATTACGATTGATCAAATAAATTATTGGTTTTGTTTTAATTTTTCTTGAGTGTTGCACAATATTAATAAACATTGGTTGGGTATCCATTCAGCACCCTGCATTATTATTTTTTTTACAGCGTAACCTTAAAATATAATGCACTATAAAAGGTACACCACTTTCACATTTCCAAATTCATTTCTTTAAGCGAAAGTGATTGATACATATCATTACAACTATCTATCACAGAAGTAAAATTATGTAAATTACATTGATATCATCTTTCAATATGAATAATGAATAAATGTGTATTGTATTTCTTCAAAATTGTAGTTTCTAAATTGGTGTTCTATTCATATTAATCCACAGCTAGCCCAATAAATGAAATAATATGCTACAGCAAAAGCGATTACTTTATATCTTAAAACAAACGATGTAAGCTGTACTTCAATAAAAGAAATTGATATTTTTCTTTGTAATTAGAGCATTGGTTCGTCATTGATTATACGGAATGGTTTCCATGGCTACTGCTGGAACATAGTAAAAAAAAAAAAACACCTGACTTATCAACGCATATGCTGACATGCTATTGAATATATCTTAATGTTTGTGGANAATTATATTGGATGGCTTCATTTCATGAAATACCGGGAATATTGCACTCGTTAGGGCCAATATTGCACTCATCTTCGATTCGTGCAATATTACCCTAACTCGTGCAATATTCCCTGGTATTCCATTTATTGCCATCCAATATTATATAAACATTGGTTGAGTGTCCATTCTGCACCATGCATTATTATTTTTTTTTTTACAGCGTAACCTTAAAATATAATGCACTATAAAAGATACACCACTTTCACATATCCAAATTCATTTCTTTAAGCGAAAGTGATTGATTCCCACATATTATTACAGCTATCTATCGCAGCATTGGAAGTATGTAAATTACATTGATATTATCTTTCATTCTGAATAATGAACATAGTGTTTTATATTATATATATATATTTTTTTTATAGTTTTGAGATTGGTGTTCAATTTATATTCTTCTACAGCTAGCCCAATACATAGGATAAGGAGCTACAGCCAAAGTTATTACTTTATCTTGAAAAAAACCCCAATATGATGTAAGCTGCACTTCAATACAAGAAATCTATATATTTTTTTTGTAATTAGAGCATTGGATCGTCATTGATTCTACGGAATGGTTTCCATGGCTAATGCTTGAACATAATAAAAAAAAAATATTTAAAAAAAACTGACATATCAACGCATATGCTGACATGCTATTGAATATATCTTGATGTTTTTGGATGATTGTTGCTCTGGCAATTTCATGCAATATTCCAATGGTTGTCAGTTGGTTTCTTAATTTGTTGTCATAAAGGTTTTTTATATTTAGGTTTTGTTGTAATAAAGTTTACATAACAATAACCAGATAATGAAAAACATTTCATTTGGTATTCGATGAATGATTCGGTTCGTAAAATCTACGAAGAATATGAGGTTTTTGCTCACGTTATCTTTTGCAGTTTGGTAGAAATGTTCATACTCCAGACTCGAATAATAGACGATTACTTTCACCACATTCGTGCTGTGTAAAAAAAAAAAAAAGGGTAGAAACACGTAGAGGGTCTAATGACACAAAAAAAGAGGTTTCGGCATCGAAATGTTCATGAACATATGACCATTATAATAAACACATCGCTGTCATTTTTATCCGATTATAAAGCAACTCAATTATCCTTTTATGTCTATATGTTTGAGAAATGTGGATCAAAGTCCGTGAACTCTTTTTTCTAAAAACGGCCAGATTTGAGTTCGTCTTTATGTCACTGACCCCTCCATGTAAAAAAAAAAAATGTAAATCGCGCGTCTATTCACTCCTAGAAAAAAAAGGTTCTAAAAGAAATGAATTCACTCATATATTTCGAGCTTTCAGCTTTCTTCAAAGAGAGCTATGCTTTGTATCATGATACACTACATACATAAGACTGGGCTGTAAAATTAACATCATGTATAAAAATATGCATTTTCAGTTTTAGAATTCCGTTACACACTTAAATCAACTTTTTCTGAAAAATTTCTTTTGTATGATAATAATCAAAAGGAATAATTTGATTCTGTATTTCTCATCATATATACAGGGCCCCTTGGTCGAGCAGTTTTTATAAACTGAAAGGGCTACCCTCTTTAAATAAAACGACAAATAAAAATAAATATATACATTGTAGATGGATCACTAGACTCAATTCATTTTATCATTTGATCAAGATCTTCCTCTTAAATATCAATTTTGATACACCTGGGTTGAGTGCAGCACATTGTGAATGAAGCTCTTGCTGAAGGATTTTATGAGCGACATGACTGGGATTCGAACCACATGATCCTCTGGTTAGATCGAGCGTTTTCTTCCTATAATGGTATTCAATGGGTATTCAGTAGATATTTGTGTGTGTGCGTGTATATGTATGATAAAGAAATATAAAGATGAACATTTTGTTTCATTTGAATAATTAGAAAAATATAGTGTATACTCACTCGATAAATTCTGTGTTGTTTACCACTTTTTGTTTTAAATCGCCGGGAAGCCGTTTTATTTCTTCAATTACTGTTGGCTGTTATCATTGAAAAAAAAAAAAACAGGCCAAAATATTAATGTTGGCACTAAATCAATTTCTGGGGTCTTACATAAATCGTTAGATTGGATGACATTTCATAATATATTAATTAATTTAAAAGTTTATTGAAGTATTAGATTTATTCCTGCAACACGATATAAAGTATTTTCGAAAAGTTAAGTCGAACGCAATTTCAATGCTCCTTTGTAATGCTATTGAAATCAGAACCGGCTTGTCATTGTTGTGTCCGCACAGTTGAATACAAGGTGTACGGATCTATTGTCTGCGTTCTAGTTAACTTTTCGGAAATAGTTCATATCGTGTTCTGCGCAGATGAGGTTCATTAAGAATTGAGTGTTTTTTTTTATTTATTACTAATCAAAACAACAGTGATGGGCTTTACAACTCTCAAACCATATTGTGGAGCAGTATCTTGAATAAAACATGGTCAGAATCGCCGAGCAGCGTCCAGGCGGAATGTTTATCTAAATATCTTACAGAACAAAAATCTACATTTCGGAAAATGCTGTAGTTCACCATGTTTACTCAAAGATGGCCGTATAAAGTAACATAATTAGTATACTATGGGAACAAAAGTTGAGAAATTCTCGTACAAGTCAGTTCCACACATTATGCAGTTGGCAACTCATTCGCAACCGTTCTTTTAACGTCAAAGTTGCAGTTATTGAACCGAGCAATAGAAACTGTCGGCACAGCGAATTCGCCGAGATGCATCAACTGTTTCCCCCTCTTTTTGCTGACTATGTCTTGGATAATACTAATTTATACTCTGTACAAATATACCTATAAGAGTGCTAGGAACAGTGTAAATATTACAATGTAGAAAGTAGAATTATGAAAAAATGATCTATGAGCTGAAATCACTTACCCGGTACGCAGCATTAGGCCATATTGCTTCTGATATCGTCTCTTTGTAAAAGTTTTTCCTGTATAAAGGAAAAAAGAAATTACATTCCACATCGTGAATATGACGTTTCTAACGGAATCAACCCCGACCAGATTTATTTAAACAGAAGTTTATTATATTCTATTGTTAAGAAAAGCCTAAATTACGCAATATTTTCGTCAAAAAATACATGGGTGCAAACGAACTCATTGTTAACCAATTAGAATTTCTCTGTCAAATTGGTGATTAATCGCAAATATTTATGTTATGGGGTCTTGGAGATCGCAAAATTGACGGCACACATGGTGTTTTGTTGGATGTAATTCAGAGCCACCATTCACAAGGTTCACAGACCGCAAACATGACACAAAGTATTAGGTTTGTCATTTGTCGTACCTATCATCTTGAATAATTCAAGGATAAATGGCACGTCGACAGGTAGATTGTATTTCAATATTCCGCCATTGATATTCGCCATCGCTCACACCTACATGCTGATCTCAACCTGTTGTCAAACTGAATTATCCTAAATTCGAACTGTGAAATATAAATTCATGTTTTGTTTAGTATCGATTTTTGTAATTCTATTGATATTGAGAAGGAAACCCTCAAACATGAGATTTTAAACGGATTAAGACAGTAACAATTGAATGTTTGATGTGGTTTGTGAGAAGGATGGGATCACCCTGTTGACTTGTATAGTCAAGTAGAATCCCAGCAGGACCGTGACAAATTATGATAACGCTGGTTTATTGGTGAATATGATAGTCTAGAGGGTACTAAACACAAATCCGGTGGGTGCCACTTGGGTACCCTTGGGGAAATTGTTTTATTGGAATTTTAAAATTTCACGGAGGCACTAAGGTGACAGACGTATACGAGATTTTTTCGCCGAAACAGCAGCACTCCTTTTGAATCCCATTTTCGGTGTCACTTTAGGGCATCCGTAATTTGTCGATATCCACGAATGACGAAAAATGAAAATGTCATCTTTTCATGAATTCTCAATGCTATATCTCAAAAGGATATGAAGTGACCCTAAATTTACTTCATATGGTCCGATATTTACAAATCACCAACTTGCTCGTGTTTAACTGTTTTATTTGAAGGTATAGCACCGAGAATTCATAAAAAAAATTGACATTTTCGTTTTTCGCCATTCGTTGATATTGAAAAATTACGGAGGCCCTAAAGTGCCACCAAAAATGAGATGTAAAAGGACGGCAGCTGTTGCGGCGAAAAAAATATCGTATATGTCTGTCACCTTAGTGCCTCCGTAACATTTTAAAATGCCAATAAAACTTTTCCCCCAAGGGTGCCCAAGTGGCGCCCACCGGATTTGAGTTTAGTACCCCCTAGACTATCATATTCACCAATAAACCAGCATTATCATGCTATGTCACGCTTTGGTTAAAAATCGGGTCGATTCTCTTCGGCTATGTAAGTATGACTGCCCTATTACTCTCAAGAACCCATTCATGAAAGTATCATGCTTGCAGTCGATTAAGAAAAAGGGGATGAACAAAGCGTGAAAGTGTGAACAAAATCTAACAGCCTGTTCAAGAGATATGAATTGTCAAAGCTTCAAATTTAAAATATCGTTTCAGAATCATTCTTTAAGAATACTTATAGAATTGATAAGGCATATCATAATGTATAACTCTGAAAATGCTTTAATTATAGTTCGAAATGATTTTTTAACAGCCGTTTCAAAAGTGGAAAGTTGTTATTTATACACCCTGACTATACTACGGAGCACAATAATTCTAGGTACTACCAAAATATGACCCAAAACATATTGCTGGCATCATGGGTCAAATCACGCTTATTCGCTTCCACATTTTATTCTTTTTATGAATACATTTATATAATATTGGGAGGCATTGACGAATTCGTGGGTTTTTCTTTTTATCTATACTTATCTAATGTTATACAGACTTAGGTAAAGAGAAATAAAGAAACCATCTAAAAAGATTGTTTTTTTTTGCAAGGGATCTTACATGACTAAACATGAATTTACTGTGTTTTTTATAGGAATGGATGACAAGTTGAAAAAAAAGTTCAGGTCGAGTCATCTTTGTATTGCTTGAAGGGAGGCGGACAAGCCAAGGTGAGTTTTGTTTTGTCTTTTTTGTTTTAATCTTCTTCAGTTGGATGTTTGTTTTTACTGGGGAAGGGATGGTTCATATTCGAAACGATTTCTTTCCATTGTTGGTATACCGATAGAGGGCGCGTCCCCGATATTTCACGGGCGACGGAAGGACCCAGCATTCTCGCTTTCTGTACGAAGACGCTCACGCCATCTATCGGTTGCGCTCGTACGGGGTGGTAGACCACTGCACTGGGGTGCAGAGATATAATGAAACCGTTCAGAATCTGAACTCACTTGGGAGGGGGCGGAGCTTACCTGCATGGTGTTCTACAATCACATGATATTTCCCGGTTGATATATTGTTCCGTTACCATCTGTACACATTCGTGCTCTGAATGAGACAAAAAAAGATAGAAGAAAATAACGAATCTTAGTGAAATCGTGGAAGCGGCATGGTGTAGTGATTCTGACTCTCGCTTTTCAACCCGATGGTCGTAAGTTCGAATCCCACCCATGATGTTAATTTATCTCAGCAAGATATTAATCCACAGTATGCTACACTCGTCCCAGGTGAGGTGAAAATACCTGGCAGGTAGCCCGCTCGCTATTTACAGCTGCACTGGTAAAGCCATGGCAATTATGCTTCATTGTATAGCGCTTCGGGACGACTGATATTGCATTGCAATAGAGTACCATTAGTAAAAACACACTGAAGATGGGGGCCAGCAAACGGTTAAAGCGTACGATTTTGATGATGTGTAATTCATCACCACCATTCCAGTGATATATAATTTATCATCACCAATTTGCACCCCATCGGTCATCTACACAGCACTAAAAGCCATTAAAATGTCATGATCCTAAATTAATGATGCCCAAGTATTTCTAATTATGCAATCATAGTGGTCGTGACTCTCGCCTTTCAACTAGAGGGTCGTAGGTTCGAATCCTACCCATGGCGTCAATTTCCTTCAGCAAGAAATTCATCCATATTGTGCTGCACTCAACCCAGGTGAGGTGAATGGGTACCTGGCAGGAATATTTATTCTTTGAAATGCCAAGTGCGCCGTGAATGGCTGCCGGGCTAAAGCCGGGGTAATAATAAAGTAAAGCGTCTTGAGCACTCAGCAGAGTGGATACGTGCGCTATATAAATTGCATCTATTATTATTATTATTATTATTATTATTATTATTTCTAAATATGCAATCAGGAGGAAACCGTGGATAATGAGGCTTTAAATCACAAACAATGCATCACGATATGTTTGGTGTGGTATGGAAACAAATATGATTAATTTCAAGGACCACGGATCCGGAGAGGTTGGGGAGGAGGGGCGGGGCTGCAGCACCCCATACTTTTTGTGTAAAATGATACAACACAACCCCACACTTTCAGACTCCTTAATTCAGACAAGAAACTTCGGCTTAACACCGGCTAAACTCCGGATAAGACGTTTTTTTTTGTATCACTTTATTGACATAAAGGAATAAGTTATAAAGAACATTGAGTATTACATCAAACATGACAAAAATATACAGAAATACAGAAAAATAAAATCTGTCCAGGGCAAAGCGTATTACTGCAAATATAAAACAAGATACATATAAAAGCAATGATATAAACCGAGATATTGTTTAATTAAACTATAATTCATGTTTATCTACTAATTGTTTATGCAAACAAAAATTTTAGGTACATTTAGGATGAGTGTGTGTATAATTTAGGCATAGTACATTTTATATTGACGTTTACATCACTTACTTGTCATGATTATTATTGATGTTATCATTGTTATCACCATTATTATTATTATTGTTATTATCATTATCATTATTATTATTATTATTATTATTATTATTATTATTATTATTATTATTATTATTATTATTATTATTATTCTTTGAATCATTATCATTATTATCATTATTATTATTATCATTATTATCATTGATTTTATTATTTAGTAGTAATGTTATCATTAATATCAAGTTATTATTATTATCATCATTCCTATTATAATTGCGATTGATATTGATATCAATGATAATACATATATGAATAGTAATTTAACAGTAATTGATTTGAAATCATACCTTGACTTGGGATGCTATCACACGTTTCCACCGATCCGTTGTATGTATACCTCGGGCTAGCGCACTTACATTTTTCCAAGATGTTTCTGTAAAGACAACTCTTTTCACAAGCCTGTAACGAAAGATTGCCCCTATTACTAGAAAAATATGATGTAATATAACAACATAACATATACTGCGAACAAGGCAGGATGAAATTGTTCGGATACCCTCCATTGCTACTTCTTGCGGTGAGGTTTTTTTTCGGACACGATTTAAATAATTTATGAGGGAAACGGGGATGAAAAGCCAAAAAGAGTCTGAATATATCTTTGTGGGTCATATTGCACATGTTTATTTATAATTTTACAGTGATTTTCCAAGTTTCGTGACCTCCTCCCACCAAAAAAGAAAAAAAGTTCAGGTCGGAACATTGTAAGAGGATGAAGGGCATCCAAACAATTTTGTGGGTCTTAATGACCAACAAAGTAAGCACAAAAGAGTGCTTCATATCATTGGGTAGCTAAAACCCAACATTTTCTAGGCGGAAGCCTTTGAAATATTAGTTGGGAAGCCAATGGGGGTAGGGGTTGCAGCCGCATCGACCCTTTCACCCCTAGTTCAGCCTAAGTTATCAACAGGATAGAAGAATAGAACACCACTTGTGATTCAGAAAGCTGTGTTTAGATCTACACACGACTCTACGAACATCTGGTGACCCTTTCTTCGGAGTAAATTCAGCCCCAGGGTTCATCATTGACTGCGAAAAAGGGTCACCCGTCTTTCGTAGATTCGTGGGTATATCTACCAGTCTACGCACAGCTTTATGAAACATGACCCTGGGTGGATTTTCACTAAAATCGTACTTAAAATTACAAACGACTATATGAAAGACTGAAGTATGTTCACGAGTCTCATATTCGGTCATTCAGCACACGAACTGATACCAGTCGTTCTTAAAGTTTTCGTAACTTGGTGAAACACCTGCCTTGTCATTTAGACTCACCGGTACGGAATAAATAATATGTGGGAACCTCTCGTGGAATATGTTTGGCGTCGGGAACTCATCCGTACAGTTTGTGTATGGATAACCCAGCTGGCTTACCGCAACCTAGAAAAAAAGTTATAAAAGAAAAGAAAGTGTCATTTGACCAACAAATATCCATGAAACCTTGGGAAAAATCACAACGTACCGAGACAATAAGTGTTCAAATCGATGTCTTATTTGTTTATAAACCACAATATTTTGACATCGTCTTTGAAAGCGTAAGGACATACGGCATAGTTATACTCAATATTACTCACATAACATACTATCGTGTCCGCTTGAGTTTTCGTGTATACCGACAATTGTAACGTCACAAGGATAGCTCGCTGAATGAGAGCAGATAGAAAGCTCAGTCGGTATACCGCCTGCCTTGATATGAAGCAATTCTTCATGGTTCAATTCCCACTGCTACCGTTATTTTAGAATATTTCCCCCACACTGATGAAAAGGAGTAATATTGTACCTTTCTGAAAGAAATTTAGTATTAAACCCAAAAAGGTGCTCCCAGTGATGCAAGGTGTGATATTACACCCTTTTTTTCTAAGTGTGTACTCAATCAGAGTTAAAATTTGACTTTTTTTCTCATGTATTAACACGAAGTGTCCGGGGGATGGGTTGAATTTGAAAACAAGCGTGTAAAAATTGGAGAGAATGTGGAGATTTCATTTCCCTTTTGTTATTTAATAATCGCAAATTTTTACTAAGATATACTCTTTCGAAGATCAG
This sequence comes from Temnopleurus reevesii, assembly GCA_036244855.1. Classification (NCBI taxonomy): domain Eukaryota; kingdom Metazoa; phylum Echinodermata; class Echinoidea; order Temnopleuroida; family Temnopleuridae; genus Temnopleurus; species Temnopleurus reevesii. The sequence continues at coordinate 46,584 of BQKZ01000355.1, forward strand.
CATGTCCACTCTAAAAACTAGAAATGTTAAATTAGGATTTCAAAAGGTTGGAGGAATGACACCCTTTACAGATGGTGAATTTAACACTACACAAATGTTGGATCCAATACTTGAACGGTTGGATCTAACATATGTCTCGAATGTTAGTTTACCATTTTGAAAGGTTTATACACGTCCAATCTTTTAGATGTAGATTTAACATTGAGTATTGCGTTCAAGGGCTTTCATACGCACATTTAAGGTATCGGTGAATCACAAAGCACAAATTGATCAAGGAAAGTAATTAATAAGCATCGCTTGTGCTTTCAGCTTTACTGATTAAAGGCAATTATTACGAAGGTTAATTCATTGTATCACATCGTTCACTGATAAGAAAGGTAGATTTGTTTAAAAGTGAAAAGGAATTGGAATCAAATGGCATTAAGACATGATTGGATATCAAATGGATGTTGCGCAGGGTGTTAATATCTTAATACATTTGCTGATTGAACCTCCAAACTCAAGTAATGTTTTAGTACCAGGAGTACTCGTATATGGACTGAATTTTAAGGGTTAATCTTCTTGCAAATGGATTTTGAATGGATTATCCGATTTGCTCAAATATTTACGGATTAATAGTCTTATTTTTCTCCATTCACTGATAGCGCATCAATGTCTTGGGGGGGGGGGGTAGTTCCCCTAGAATATTAAGTACCAGTGAAATAGTAATTTTGTATCTGAAGCTTAATGCCTGTAATCACTTCCTGGTCATATTTTTAGATGATGTTTTTATTAATTGACATTTGAACTGATTACTTTTTTTGCTTGCTTGTCAGCTCTTCAAACGGAGGGGGAAGGGGGCGCCAAAGTTGCAAGTTGGTCGCCCCCGGAATGTGACATTAAAATACAAAACGTTTCAGATCTTTATCAACGGTTTTTAATCACCATTCGTCAAACATTGTCAGATCATCATTTTCTTTAAGATTTGCAAGTTTAATAGAATGAAGAATACTTCGACCGGCGGCCAAGGTGTGTATGACATTTCCGTTTATAATTTCATCTCAGAACTCCACTTATGATTTTGAAATTGGCTGCAAATTAGTTGCAAACAATCACTTATCAAATGTTATTATTGTATTGACTGTTAAATCATTTCACGGGCCTGTAACATAAAAAGGATACGATACATTGAAAATTGATCGTATCTTTATAGTACATGTTTTGCCATAGACATACGGTTATTATATCGTAAGTTTAATTGCATCATTTATAACGCAGGCCTCAGTTTTTAAACCGTAGTTGTGCAGAAAGCAAGATGCCCAACATGTGCCCCCCCTTTTTTTTTCTACTGCACGGTAGTTGGAATGTAGGTACCTGTCACTTTGTGTTTGTGTAGATTGTTTTCTTAAAGTTCTGCCGCAGACTGCACCTTTTCGCAAAGGTTTGCACCCTTCTTTCTTAGTGTGCTCCATTTCCTCTTGTGACTCTCATTAGATCGTGTTTCCAATGAATTATTTATTTGTATCATGTGTTTCCATCACTACCTTTCAGGCCTTCAGTTTCACTTTCATCTTGTCATTTTCCCGGGAGAAATTTGCATATTTGTTGCTTTTTTTTTTACGTCTGAGTTGATTTTGCTAATGGATTGTTGGTGAGGACATTAAGGCGGACTCACACCTTTGCGATCTTAGCCTGCGTCGGCCCAGCGTTTTTTGACATTTAAAAACGCTCTCTGAACGCAGGTCATACGGTGGACTGACGTTCCTTGAGAGCAAGCCAAACGCGGTTCATCGTCTGATCGGTTTATACTGTGCGCTCAGGGAGCGTTGTTAATGTTTAAAAAACGCTGGTCCAACGTAGGCTTAAAAACCAAAGATGTGAGTTGGCCTTTATGGAATGGAGCTAATGCATTGCTTTTATTTACAGAACATACATTTACTGGAATATAAATGAAAGCAGAAATATCTCGCACGTGTTACCATGATTGATAAATGGATGAAGCAATTGTTATTGTTCTTCTTTGCGTTAAATGCTATCAGAGTCAACAAAAGGAAGTTTGGTACTTAGAAATATACATTAAAACCCCTAAATAACCCATATTTTTAAAAAGGCGTTTAGTTTGTAAGATATTCATTTTTTCTAGCTCCAACAGTGAAGTAATCGGATGGGCATACAAAAGAAAGCGCACGATAGAATCCTTGCAAGGAGTCTAAGTAGCTTATCTAAAGCTCTGGTCACATAGGACCCCGGAAGCATTACGATTCACCCCGACTCTTTGTTAATTCACAGTTAACTTCCCCAGAACAACGAATCGGGGTGAATCGTGTTGCTTCCGGGGTCCTATGTGACCGGGGCAATACTTAAGCTCCCTGCATAGATCGTGAACTAGTCGTTTATTTTTGCTTAACTCGTAACCAATGATCATGTAAAATAAAGTTATTTTTGGTTAATCATATGCACGTAAGTGGTATATGAATTATATTTTGACGTCAGCTCGCAACGATTAGCATTTTCTGCAGAGATAGTGTTGATAATGAAGGGGCATTGTTGCAGGATATATGTCACTACACTACATTCTACGGGGGAGAGGTTTGCCTGTTAAAGAAGATCCACTACGCTAAGAATAATTTTAATAATCAGTATGACTCTTACCTTAGTCATACTGATGGAGGTTTGCTGGCCAGGAGCCTTGAGTCTTCAAGGAACGGTATATCCATCAGGATGGGATGGTATCAAGCAGGATTGGATATTGACACCGTGGGTGTGATTCGAACTCCTGACCCTCTGAGCCCCAACCAGTCAACCAATACGCATTCACACTCTCACCTATTTTTAGTCATACCAATGGACAACTGACGCCCAGGGCCAGGGCAAAGATGGCCTCCGAGTCTTCAGGGAACAGCATCTCACTCGGGTCATGCTGAATGGAGAATTTACACCATGGGTAGTATTTGAACCCATGACCCTCTGTGCTCTAACCACTGCACCAAGACACATTAGCACTCTTACCTTGGTCATACCAGTGGAGGTCTGGCGGTCAGGAGATAGTGTGGCGCCCGAGTCTTCAGGGAAGGGCGTCTCCCTCTGGAAACACAGGATGGAAAAGAGACACAATTGGGTAGGATTCGAACCCATGAGCCTCTGAACAAAAACCACTGCACCAAGACACATTCCCACTCTTACCTTGGTCATACCAATGGACGTGTGGTGTCCAGGAGATATGGTGGCCCCCAAGTCTTCAGGGAGATGCCTTCTGGTCGTGCAGGATGGAAAAGAGACACAATGGCTGGCATTCGAACTCGCAACCCTCTGAGCGCCAACCGCTGCACCAAAACGCATTCATAGTCTTGGTTTTCCTACATTAGTCATACCAAAGGAAGTTGAATCTTTGAGGAACGGTATCTTTCTCAGGTCGTGCCGAAAGGGGAATTGACACCATAGATGCGATTCGAACCTGTGACCCTCCGGACCCTAACCACAGAACCATTCATAATCTTACCTTTGTCATGCCAATGGAGGTCTGACGCCCAGGAGCCAGGGTGGCCCCCGAGTCTTCCGGGAAGGGCATCTCCTTCTGGTCGTGGAGTATGATNTTTTTTTTACGTCTGAGTTGATTTTGCTAATGGATTGTTGGTGAGGACATTAAGGCGGACTCACACCTTTGCGATTTTAGCCTGCGTCGGCCCAGCGTTTTTGACAATTAAAAACGCTCTCTGAACGCAGGTTATACGGTGGAGTGACGTTCCTTGAGAGCAAGCCTAATGCCAGTTCATCGTCTGATCGGCGTATACTGTGCGCTCAGGGAGCGTTTTTAATGTTTAAAAACGCTGGTCCAACGCAGGCTAAAAAAACACAAAGATGTGAGTCGGCCTTTATGGAATGGTGCTAATGCATTGCTTTTATTTACAGAACATACATTTTACTGGAATATAAATGAAAGCAGAAATATCTCGCACGTGTTACCATGATTGATTAATGGATGTAGCAATTGTTATTGATCTTCTTTGCATTCAATGCCTTCTGAGGTAAAATAAGTACTTTTCTAAACCAAACCCATTTATGACAAACGTGTTTATACTAAATACAAAAATGAACGTTTTTCATGATGAATAAAAGAAGTCTTGTATGAAGACTCGCTTACAGAGTGAAGCAGTGGGATGGGCACGAGAAAGCGCACGCAAAAAGATTTGCAAGGGGCTTAGTTGTTTATTTGCCTTTTCACCTAAACTAGTAGTCCAAAAAACATCTCATTCTGGTCTTGGATGATGTGAAATTGACCCCATGGGTCGGATTCGAACCCGCGACCCCTGAGCCCTAACCACTACACCAAGTTGTATTCACACTGGTCATACCAATGGAGGTCTGGAGCCCATGCATGAGCTAGGATGACCCCGAGTCTTCAGGGAAGCTTGGCATCTCCTTCTAGTCGTGTAGGATGTGAAATTAACACCATGGGTGTGATTCGAATCCGTGACCCTCTGTGCCCTAACCACTACACCAAGACGCATTCATACCTTTGGTATCCTTACATTGGCCATACCAATGGATGTCTGAATCTTCGAGGAACGACATCTCCCATAGGTCATGCTGAATGAGGAACTGACACCATGGATGTGATTCGAACCCATGACCCTCTGGGCGGGTACCACCGCACCAGAACGCATTCACACTCTTACCTTGGTCATACCAATGGAGGTTTGGCGCCCAGGTGCTAGGGTGGCATCCTAGTTTTTAGGGATGCCTTCTCACGCTAGTCGTGCCGGATGGGGGAATCCACACTATGGCTATGATTCGAACCCGCAACCCTCTGTGCCCTAACCACTGCTCCAAGACGCACTCCTACTCTTACCTTGGTCATGCCAATGGAGGTCTGGTGCCCAGGAGCTAAGGTGGCCCCCGAGTCTTCAGGGAAGGGCATCTCCTTCTGGTCGTGGAGTATGAGTCGGATACCAGCTGAGGATTGCAGGCTGGAGATGTACTCGTCTTGTTCTATGTAGAGCTCCATAGACAGACCTGCAGGACAGGGAAAGAAGAGGTTCAGAGAGAGAGAGAGAGAGAGAGAGAGAGAG
>BQKZ01000355.1:89147-122188 GCA_036244855.1 Temnopleurus reevesii
AAAAAAAAAAAAAAAAAAAAAAACAAGAAAAAGGATTTTTCAGTCTGAACCATGGAATCTTTCGCAAATGTGAATAGGGCGATTTCTAAATCCACCCGTGCTCCCCGGTCTTTCATTCCCATTCTATCCCTCTTTGTTTCTCATTTTTTCTCCTAATCTTTATATGAAGATTTACAATGAATTCGTTTTCTTAATCAGATAACATTGACACATCAATATTTTGATTCATCCAGAAATCGAAAAATATATTGGGATAATGAATTTCGACCATGTCTCCTGAAAATTTGTGAAAAATGTGAAGGTAACTTGATTAGTAAAATCCACACATGTCGTATTATTTCAGCATGAATCATTGTTAGCTTTATCAGACGAATGAAGTATATTAAATGCTTGAAAAAGAACACACAAATATACACATCATTGAATACAATAAGTTATACCAAGTTATTTTTTTATTTCACAAATATCATAATATATTTACTATTGCTATCAGGAACACACATTTTTTTATTATCAAACAAATACATCATTCATAAATAACAAAAGTACTGAGAATCATGATTACAAAAAACTACGCAGCTCATTTTTATCACGATGATTTCAATTATCGGAGTGATACTGGTCAGGAATTATATTATACATTTCATATAATAGTAATAATAATATTAATAATAATAATAATAATAATAATAGATGCAACTTATATAGCGCACGTATCCACTCTGCGGAGTGCTCAAGGCGCTTTCCATTATTACCCTGGCTTTAGCCCGGCGTACACCAGTGCACATGGCATTACAAGGAATAACTATTCCTACCAGGTACTCATTCACCTCACCTGGGTTGAGTGCAGCACAATGTGTATGAATTTCTTGCTGAAGGAAATTACCGCCATGGGCGGGACTCGAACCGCGGCACTCTGATTGAAAGGCGAGAGCCAGGTCCACTACACTACGGCGCCTCCACCTCATCATGATTTATTATATTCTAAATTCGGAAATTAAAGAATTTATGTTGATTTCTCGTATAGATTAAAATTCTGATCTCCTGTGAGAATTGATATAGTTCTTGCATATACATCAATATTTCAAAAGGTCAAGATGAACAAAGTTTTGTAAAAGATAGAACATAATCAGTTTAATCCCTCAACACACATGAGTAGGAAAAACCTGCGTCGACTAATCTTGACCAAAATGGGAACACAGTATACATGTAGCTAATGTGCAAAATAATCATGCGCGCACCGTGGGGAATGGCTTTGGGGGCGCTTAGACCCTGGTCAGAGCTAGGGGGCGCCACATTTGAGATGGAAGGGGCGTCAAAATTGCCGAGAGGGGCGTCAAAGGAGGTGAAAACTTTTTTTGCTTGTCAGCCCAGCTCAGTCCCCTGGGGCGCCAAATTTGAAGTGAATACCTTTTTTTTGGCTTGTCAGCCCAGCTCGCCCCCCCCCTCCCCCCGGATGCCAAAGAGGGGTGCCAAATCTGATGTGAAGACCTTATTCTTTTGCACGTCAGCCCAGCTAAGCCCCCGGGCGACAATTTTTCTAAACGCTCGAGCCCCCTAACATGCCTAAGGCTCACAATCTTGGGTGCGCGCATAATAATACACCACGTAACTGTTGAAATAGTCTTTCTTAAACTTTAGAAAGATTAAGAAATGAAGTTTTTTCCCGTCCAATTACATCAATATACTAATATACATGTACATAAAAAACATACATTATACTTCTATTGTTTATGTTTTGTATTTTAATGAACTTGAACTATCTTATAAGATTCAACAAATGATCATTCATGAACAATTTGGTAAGAATTTGGTATGTGATTTTATTCAATATCAATTTTGATTTGATATGAATTAATTTACTTGGAATGCAGTAATGAGATTTTTATCACTAACAAGAACACAAAGAAGAAAAACACCTATGGCACGAGCTTATTTAGTAAAATTAGCTAAATTATCTCGCAGTAGATGCTGAAATGGTGAGAAAATAACACTTTATACTAAAGTTACTATTTCATAGCTTTTTAGGGTAAAATTCGTAACAAGTTTTGTACGTTTGCTGCAAGAGTAATTCGACCACCGGGGTTTTATTCGTGGCTATTCGCATGATATGATGGCGCTCTTAAAGATTGTGTAGCAAATCCATTCACTATTATACCTAATGGTCTTGCTTTTGTTGCTAAACTGCCAAATGCTTGCCATCAATAGATTTCAGAGGAAATTCAGTGCTGATAATGAGTAATTTAATATTTTTACTAAGGTTTTTTAACATCTTTTAAATAGATCAATTAGTTTACTAAAAGCCTTCTGCTCGATCTTTCGTAAAAAGAACCTGCGACAAGTAAATACCAGCATGAAAGTAAACATCAGTCTCGTTCACTTTAAGGTGTTTAGTCTATGATTGAATTGTTCATATTACGAACGATCTTTAATGCCCTCAAAGAATTCATATACAAAAGTATCAAATTATCTTTATGAAAAAAACAAGAACATTGCATGCAAGCGCTATTTAGTATAAATATTTCTTTTGAACATTTGTGCGAAAGTTATAACGTCTTTACGCTCTTAGAGGCAGTCATCTGTATTTAGAGGAGTTTGGCCTTATTATTGTAGTATCACACGTTTCAAACAGACATCAACATGTTTTCTTTGTTATTTCTATTAAAAAAAGTAGACAGCTATGATAAGAACACTTGTAATCTTGTATAAAGACTATTGACAATTATGATATTATCGAATAAAAGCGATTTGATATCAACGTTTACTTTGAATATAGCGATTGTGTGCCTCGTAACATACAGGTTTGGGATTAATCGCTATTTGATTTTACATGATTTGCCATAGACTTGCGATTGATATCAATCGCTATCAGATGAGCAATTAATCGCAAACCGGTATCTTACGGGGCCCTGGTGTTTTACATCTCGGCCTTCTAATAAACCTATGCAGCATGTCATGTACATTATTGGTTCTAACGGTTGCATAATTGTATTAATTTCAATTTCATTTCATTTTTTCATTTCATTTCATTTCATTTCATTTATTTCTATCAAAATCACAATTAAAAAAACAATTTACAATGTACATATAAAATATAAAAGAACTCAATAGTGGAGACAACAGGGAAGGCAATAAAGCCTTATAATTAAGTTGCCACCATAAAATGAATTAAATAATGCTACATGTACAAGTATGATATAGATATATGAAAGCACAATAAATGATAAAATCAAGTTTACAAGGAATCATATTAATTAAAGTGTGAAATTTAACAAAGTATATATAAAAAATCGAATAAAACCATGACAAACCCGCACAAAAAAAAAAAAGGGGTGTAATACCAATTTGATTAAGGTTTAATATTGTTCTAGTAAGAAAGACTTGTATTTACGCTTCAAAGAATTAAGAGTTAAACTCGACTTAATATCAGCTTCTAGATTATTCCAAATTTTTGATCCCCGGTAAAATATACTAAGGAGACCAATATTTGTTCTACTAAAGGGCAGATGGAAATTTGACGCGTTACGTGTGTTGTACGAATGGAATTGGTTATTTAAATTGAATTGATTTGCAATCGTAATTGGAATACAGTTTGCATGACACAAATACATGAATATAACTATATTATATTTGTTCAAATCAAAAACATTTAGGAGGCGCAATTCAGCAAAAATTGGAGCAGTGTTGGCAAGATAATGAGCATGATAAATTATTCTTACAGCTCTTTTTTGGAGTTTAAATAAACGTTGCATAGAGTAATTTGTTGAATTTGCCCAAACAATGTTGCAGTAAAACAAATGGGGGGTAATTATGGAATTATATATCATGCGTAAAACATTGCTTGGAAAATATTTTAATTGGTAAAGTACCCCAATACATTTGGAAATTTTGTTGCATATGTTGTTTATATGTTTGTGCCACAGCAATCTAGAGTCAATTTCAATTCCAAGAAACTTCACAGAGTCAACAAAGTCAATTTTCTCATTATTAATGAATATTGATAAGTTATTAGTTTCAATTTTTTTGTTTGTAAATAGCATACAATGGGTTTTTTTTACGTTCAAAATTAACTTGTTAGCATGCAACCAGACATTACATTTTTGAATTTCAGAGTTAAACTCGGCTACTAAATAATTTAGGTTTTCACTTGACATAAACATGCTTGTATCGTCTGCAAATAATATTAATTGCAGTTTCATTGATGCAAAACATAAATCATTGACGTAGATTAAAAATAACAATGGGCCGAGGATAGAGCCCTGCGGAACTCCACAACCCAAGCTGCCAAGTTCAGAACTAGTGTTATTAACTACGACATACTGTCTGCGATCCAATAGATAGCTGGTAAACAATTGCTTTGTAACACCTCTTACACCATATTTTTCTAATTTATCTATCAATATAGAATGATCTAAAGTATCAAATGCCTTACTGAGATCTATAAATAAACCAAGTAAATATTTGTTAGAGTTAAATGCATTGGAGACTTTAGAAATCAAGTCAATAGCAGCATGGGATGTGGAGTGTTTTGGTCGAAACCCATATTGGCAATTTGACAGTATATGATGTTTTGTTAAAAATTTTGATAATCTATTATATATGCATTTCTCAAGTATTTTAGAAAACAGAGGCAACACTGATATTGGTCTATAGTTGTTTACTTCACTACGACAGCCACTTTTAAAAACTGGTATAACTCTGGCAATCTTTAGTTTAGAAGGAAATTTGCCTATTGTAAAAACAGAATTAAATATATCAGAAAGTGGATAACATAATATGTGGATTACTTGCTTGACTACTTTCATGCTAATCTCATCATAGCCAGGGCTTGACTCAGTATCTAGAGATTTGACAACTTCAATAATTTCTCCAGGTGTTACCGGATTAAAAAATAATGTTTCAGAGTTTGGCCTTAGATACTGTAAATAACTTTTATCTGAAACATTATTTTGAAATCTACTTTTCAATGTCAAACCAATACTTCTAAAATGTTCATTAAGTGTTTGTGATATTTCAAGTTTGTCACAAATCACATTGTCATTAGTTCTAATACTTTCAATTTTTGTGTTTTTCTTTTTTTTGCCAAGAGCTGTGTTGATAACGTTCCAGGTTTTTGTTAGATTAGACTTGCATTTAGAAAAAAGGTTCATGAAATAATCATTTTTTGTACGCTTAATCTCATTATTGACTTTGTTACGAAAACTTTTATAAGTTTGTTCTCTGTAGGTTGTTGGATTTTTAACAAATTTTTTATACAGTAAATATCTTTTATTACACAATTTACGCAAGTGTCCATTGAACCACGGCTTATCATTTTTTCTTTTTGAGTGACTCTGTACTTTAGGAAAATGAAGATCATAAAGATTCAGAAACTGAAATAAAAAGTTGTTATAATTCATATCTACGTTGTCAGTATTAACATGCCAATTAACATCGGCTAAATCTAATGCAAAACTATGGATGTTGTTAACATTGATAATGCGTCTTTCATAAAGTCTATCTTGTGGTTCAAAAGAAGTATTACTTATACAATAAATTGGAAAATGATCTGACACATCTACTAAAAAGACTCCTGACGATAAAGAACCAGTATCATTCGTGAAAACGTTATCAATGAGAGTGGCAGAGTGTTCACTGACGACACGAGTAGGAAGTTGTACAGATGGATACATAGATTTGGTCATAAATACATCAAGAAATTCAGTGACCTGATAACTATTATCTGAATTCAGTAAATTAACATTGAAATCTCCAATAAAATATAAAAGTTTGTTCTCTTGTTTCAGTGTAATTAGTAGAGCATTGAGAGTTTCAACAAAAGATTCGTAGTTAGAATTAGGTGGCCTATACGTAACAGCAAAAATAATGTTTTTAGGCTTCAGCTTAATTTCAAGAACAATACATTCAATATAATCACGATAAATATCTAGTTCCTCTCGATGTTGAAGAGTGATATCATCACGGATAAAAGCACCCACTCCACCTCCTCTACGTTCAGGACGTGAATTACCAATAAAATTATAACCCTCTAGATAATGAGGTGTCTCACCAATCCTTAGCCAAGTTTCAGTTAATCCAATTATGCTAAATTTCAAGTCAATAGTTTTTAAAAAAGAATACAAGTTGTGAAAGTTCTTTTTAATACTCCTGCAATTGACATGTGAACATGTAAATTTCTTATCAAAATCTTTCCGAGGGAAAATTTGATTGAAATCTGTTGGAAGTAAGTATCTCTGAATAGGAGTATTCACACTGTCTTCATTTTCAATCGGGGATAAAAGATCATTTATTTTCTGTAAATCAAAGTCTTTCAGTATATTTTCGTAAGAGTCTCGATCTGGCATTACACAAAACAAAAACAAAATTGATTAGAACACAAAGATATCAAGAAAAAAAGAAATTACTTTATAAAAACCGTACGAGAGAAAAGAGGTAGAATCCACCGGGAATGATTTGCAGTATAAATTACAACATTACAGTAATCAGTAGAGAAAAAAAAAAAAAAAAAGAACCCCAAAACATGGTACAAACAGTTTAAAATACGGTCATTCATCATGTTCATTACTAAATATTTGACAGCAAAATGTGTATGATCAAGAAGAAGATCAAACATACAATAGAAAAATAGTTTCATTGTCAATATACACCATGAAAACCTCTAAATCAGCCATGATTAGCAAATTTAAGCTAAAATATGAATAGTTAAAATGTGGCTGAACTAGATACAAGATTCATGTCAAATGTTCATGGACTAATACCTGGCAGTGGATGGATTGAATAAGGATCAATCATCTGCAAATTATTTACATGATCACAGGGTGGTAATTTTGAAAAAAGCCATCAGAGCTGAATGTATGATGTAACATAACATGGAGTATCAAAATACAAACTGTATTGCAATACAATAGGTAAACAATGTGAGAAATAGATACCTGGCAATTTGTGGGAGTAAAAAATGAAACTCAGTCAAGTGTCAGATATCTATTCATAAATTGTTACTGAATTTCAGGTCATGACAGCCCAGTAATAATATGAATCATGAATTTGATCACTGATGTGCAATTATCATTGCTGTTTAACATTGCTGTTTACAAAAAAACAAAACAGTCATGGGGGGTGTTGCTCAAAGGTTGCAATTGATCGCAAGTTGCAGTTGATTTTGAGCAACACCCCCTAAGACTACCAGGTCATGAGTACATGTAACTCATACTGAAAAAATGAAAGACAGTATTACATGATATAGATATAGTCAAAAGAAAACAACTACCAAATACCAAATACCTTGCATCCAAAAATGAGTAGGAGGAGGATTTTTAAAATGCAAGACATAACTTCACTCCTAAAAATATACATGTATATCAAGGTAGGTCATCTGTACATTAAGCAAAAGCTGAAGTAAAAATGTGCAATGCACACAATTCTAATTTCAACGGAACTGTTCACCAGCTACATGTATATGTAGCTTGAGTTACCGATCCAAATAGGTAACCAAAGTGGGAAGTAAATACCTTTCAATTTCAAATAGTTAAACACCAAAAACTAACTAGCTGACTCCTTAGATTACATACATGTCTGGTAGGACATGTGGAAATGTCAAAACTGTAAATGGAAGAGTACATGTATACAATAGGTAAAATTTGAGTATCGATAAACTACCGATACAACCGAGTTCAGAGAAATCAGCATAGTGGCAAGATATTAGGCCATCTCAAGCAATCACTTGATGGAAGTAAGGTCCTGAGTATCTTTAATGAGTTTCTTTGTAATAGTACCATCTTTCTGCTCTATGGATGCAAAAATACGACCATCATATGACCAAGAGTTCTTCACTTTCGGGTGCTTAGAAGTGTGATACAAGAGTTCTGCTTGTTTCTTGGAGAGGTCTTCTGCGATAACAATACCAGATTTTTTCAATTTTCTACGATTCTGCATCATTTTAAGCTTTGATTTGTGAGAAACAAATTTAACTATGATCGCAGGTGGCTTCATTTTCTTAGGTTTAGAAGTACTATTTTCAGCTGCATTTGCGTATGTGGGTGGATCAGCAATAAGACGAGACGGTAAGCGATGTGAGCGATCAATGTCATCCGGGGTAAGTGTAACACCTATTCTATCTGCAAGATTGCATACAATAGCGTCGGTGTCTTCCTTGTCTTCAATCTTGATTCCTTGTACACGGATACTGTTACGTCGTGAATAAGATTCATGATGCTCAAGTCTGGCGGCAATGTTGGTGATAATTGATGTATTGGATTCCACCTTCTTCTCTAGAACTGGGAGCTCATGAAGTTTCGAGTCGATGCTAACTTCCAGATCGTGGAGTGCAGCTAGCTTCTCATCCAGGACATCCGAAATCTTCTGGCGTTCTCTCTGGATAGCCTCCTCTAGTTTGACATCAAGTGTCTGGGAGAATTTCTGCCGCTCCTTTTCCATAGCTGAGGATACTGCCTGCTCTACCACATCTTTCAGAGAGCGGAGATAACTTGGAGAAATTAACTCATCCTGAACTTTTCGAGATAGTGGAGTATGAGGGCTGCTAGATCTGCCTTTGGCTTTAGAATCAGAATTCAATCTGGGACGGAGATCTTTACAGTTACTTTTTCCGGTATTAGCTGGTGTATTTTCGCTAGCCATGATAACAAATACTTGTGGTAGTGAGGCAAGGTGAACGGCAATCTACAGATATCAACGCAACGCAACACAGCCACGTATTTGATTGAATGTTTAAAAATACAGCATAAAAACAAACGTCTGGGACCGTAGTCGTAAAAACGTACCAGTTTACTGCAGAAATGTCAGTCAAACATCATATTAAATACAAGACATCATTTCCCGGTGGAGTCGGAGAAATCAAAGAAGTTCAAAATCACATTCTATATAATACAGTTCCTTTGTGCGAAGTTAAAAATAATGAAAATTATAACTAAAATGACGAAGATTTTCGGATGAGAATATTGCCAGTGGCGCGCCCTCTAATTTTCAATCTTTCAAGATAACTCACAGTCGTGTTAAGAAACATTCAAATCGGCATATGAATGCCTTACATTATCTGAAAATTCGTCCACACAATTTATAACGATACTTATCAAGTCCTGCTACAATGAGAACAGACGATTGCCGCTGAACATAATCAGGTTAACTTTGCGCAAAATTTGACGGTTAATTTTGCAAAACTTTGCGCAACATTTGACGATCACCTTTGTAAATATTTCAATTCCATTTTAGACTTGGTGTTTTTGTCAATCTTTGTATATCCTGAAAGCCATTTATAAGCAGGATGTACATAACTGAGATGAACACTTATGTCATGAGACATCAATATGTGCATTTACGGTTGTTTCTAATGCTAAGCACGTTGTGTAGTCTTTTTAGTACACCAAGTGATTTTGCGTTGTATACACACAATTACTTCCGTACTAGATTGAATACACATCATGCTTTATGAAAGAACAACCATAAACGCATGAATATTGGATATGCCTAATCTAACTTTTGTGATTAAAGATTCGTTTTGTATCGATTTCTCGGTTTTTAATAAATACATAGTTTTAGAAAGATTCAAAACAAAATATGACACACACACACTTTGAGGTCTCATGACTGTGAATATATTTTTTTCAGTCAATTCCCCACTGTTTTCAAGCGAGTCAATTAATTGATCATTCGATTATACAAAAGTCACGTACACACCCTCAATTTCTGTTTGCCAGCTAAAGTTGTGTTTTTTTAAGTCTTCATCTTTAAATTACTTTTTTTAAACATGGTATAAAAAATCTTTGGTAATACACCCATCTGGAAAGAAACTAGAAACGGCGCTAATATATTATTGACAGTAAATGAGTGATACATCGAAATATCGATTTACCCAGCTTCGAACGTCGTAACATTTTAAACCGATTTACTAATTTCTCTTTATTCCATATAGAAAATAGTCCCTCTTTTGGGTGTAAAAAGAAACTAAATGTTTGGAATGATAAAACTCGATATATTACAAAATGAAAATTAGACACATTCAAGGAGGTGTTATCAAATATTAGGGATGTTTAGATTTGGAAATCGATGTTCCCGTGGACGAGTTTATGAGTAGTTTTGCGCAACTATGCTCCATTACGTCATCTGTGACGAACCTCTCGTCCACTGACTACTCCAATTTGTTACACACATTTCCCAATTTTCACGTCTGCTTACTCATCCTAGACGAGCCCACTTCTTCTCTACATTATGGAGTTTTCGATTTCAGTCAACTGTGACGAAGAGTAGTACATCACAGTTTTGCGCGTCTTCTACTTGTTACGTCACAGCGAGTTGCACACGTAACAACGAGCAGACGTGCAAAACTATAACGCGCCACTTCCGGTCGACGTGCCCTTCGTCAAATTTGACTGAAATCGAAAACACCATATTATGAAGTCATCATACGGCATCTGTAACGAGTTGATTCAAATCGAATTTGATTTTTGAACGAAAGCAACTGACGTGTTGACTTGTACTTTCGGTGGACTATGACACGCCGACTAAAATCGAAATCTCCATATTACAGACCGTTTGTAAAAATAAATGTCAAACTACTTGTTTGGTTGTCATACTAATAAGTTATTAAACACAATTATGCCTCGATTCAGCAGATGCTGCAATATTTGAATCAAATAGTTGAAAATCAAATAAACATGATATGAGCTGGGCGAGCTGATGCCCAGTTGTGCTTGCCGAGCTCCTTGTTGTACAGTTGCTCCGGGGAATTTGTCTACCAATCCGGTGACATCCCGTTCCTTTCGCCAAACTTTTGTTGCTGCCCGGTGTTCCACAAGAAGCACTTTAAGCTCTCAGCCGTCCGAGAAGAGTGAATTTGTCAGCCAGTCTAAGAACATCAGCTTCGTCTTATTTTTTAGTTACTAAGTTTCGTCTTATTTCGTCAATTTTCTTCATGGTACGCAGGAACCAGGCAGGATCTAAGCCTTAACTAGCCCTTAGAGGTCTGTGAGGAGGGAATCGGTCCGCCAGTGTCGAGCACGGTCATAATTATACTGAAGCCGAAGAGTACCAAAGACTGCCGAAGACTAGATATTCGGCACTCTTCGGCCTTTTGTAAGACCCGTCCAGGAACATCACGTTTTTTTCTTTCCTTCCTCTATCTTTCGTTGCAGCTTAATGCTCCACATGGAAAAGAGGGAACTAATTATAAATAGGTCCAAGCTCTTATCAGTCCGTGAAGTTTCAACGGTCCGTGAAGAGGGAATTTGTCGGCCCGTCTAGGAACATCACGTTACTCAGTTTCTTCTTATTTGCGCGCCTTTTCTGTTACAGTTCATTTTTCGATCTGGTAAGTAGGCAACTTGCAGGAACTAAGTCTACATAGGTTTAAGCTCTCAGCGGTTTGTGTTTGTGGAGAGAGACCAGTACAGCAGTCCACGAATATCACGCTTCTCTGTTTCCTCCACAGACCTTTTGTTGCAGCTGAATGTTCCACATGGAAAAGGAGGGAACTAATTCTATATAGGTCCTAGCTCTCCACACCCTATGTAGACTTCAGCGATCTGTGAACAGTGAATTTGTCCGCCCATCTAGGGACATCTTGTTTCTCTGTTCCTTTCAATGATCTTTCGTTGCAGCCGAATGTTCCACATGAAAAAAGAGGGAATTAATTCTATATAGGTCCTAGCTTTCAACAGCCTCACCGGTCTGTGAACAGTGAATTCGTCCGCCCGTCGAGGGCCATAACATTACTCTGTTTCGTCTTATTTTGCGCGCTTTTCTTCTTCATATGCGGGTCCATTATTTTGAGGCAGATGAGCTTGATGAGGTCGTATATGAGTTCAATGAACTCGAAGATCGTGAGGATGGAGACACCGATCCACAGTCCGATTTGGCCGCCGAGGTCACTGATCAGGGAGTATACCTGAATCATGAAAGACAGAGAATGTGACATCATTAAATTGATTCAAACCAGCGATCTGATAGAAAATGGTCTTCCATCTCTTTTTGTTTCAATAAAATGTCAAATCCTGTAATAGTCGCTTTTATCAAGAACAAATTAGCAACTAAGCCGACCATGATTTAAATCTCATCAATGTCATTTAATGCATTGTTAATTATCAAGTACCTTGCTGTAAAAAATGGTGTGTTTCAGTATTTTTGCGAAATTTGTCGTAAGGTCGTACGACTAAAAATCGTGAAATGAGCACATCCGCTGGCCTTAGGGAATGTGGTCTGCTGAAGGGCTCGGACCAGAGAGTATTAACATACTGGCGCGGACCGGTTGGATAGAGAGTCAATGGCCGGTATTCCGATAGCGAGGTTGAAGTTAACCCTGGTCTAAACCTGTGGTTTAAGTATGGAAAGCCAAAAGAGGCTTGAATGGGAAAAGAGAGCAGTTAACATAACAATTATTCATTGTGAATGAAGGTTTGGCACTTTTGGCTACCCATACTTAAACCACAGATTTAGACCAGGGTTAACTTAAACCTCGCTATCGGAATACCGGCCAATATGTTTATATATGTGACAATACGGCAATAATTCCTTGATGACTCGGTTAGAAAGTCTACCGTGTGTGATTTTGGTATAAACTCTTCAAAGCCATTAAGAATGCTTTCTTGGCTTTCAGTGACCCTTTTGAGCCATTGCACATAGACAACACTTATCACCAATTTTGGAGATTGCTGAAACGTCTTGCCAGTTTCATCTTTCCCCATTCCGGGTTATACTTTATAAAGAACAATACGGTTGGCCATCCCTCCCATTTGAGAATACTTACGTCATAGGCTGCTGTTTGGTAAATGTGTTCGTATTGGAGATTCTCGTAGAAAACAGTCACTTTCACCACATTCCCACTGAAAAAAAGTAAAGAACGAAACAAAAGATAAACGAATCACGATGATCACAAGGTAAAACCGCATCATTTTGTTCATATTCTATTCAAATTGAACAGTGTTTGGTTAAATTTTGTAGCTATGAGTGCAATTTAATAATTTATGCAAAAGCGTACGCTTACTAGTAATCCTTAAAATAAACGTTATGAATGTTCAATTCATCAGAAATGGTTCTTGCGAACTTTCGTCACCGACTCAGAGTGATCTAAACTATTGTATATCATGGATACTTTTCATATTCTAAAACCATTCTGACTAATGAAGAGGGCAACAGGATTAATGCCTCAGTACACCAAACACGGCATGGCATAACGGCACGGTATTTACACAGTAGTTTGGTTATTATTTGCCAGCGCGCTCCTTCGTCATTCAAAGGGGAGAGATCACGTAAATACCGTGCATTGAAGCATTGCCGTGTTTGATGTGCCCGTAGCTTTAGACCTTGGGTCATGGCGCTTCCATTTCTAACCTACATGTATATATTCACAAGTGCTCACCTGATGAAATTATCGGCACCGTCATCCTGAACTCTTTGCATCAAGTCGTCCGATATTGATTCGATGTTTTTCTGGACAGTTTCCTGCAAAATGAAGAATACACCATGAAATTAAAACATATACAGTAATGATGTTTTGATAATTCTCATGCTAATATCTTTATTTTTTTGCACTTTCTATTATTTTGATATATATGTATTATGTACATCGTACAAGGATTGGATGCATCATTATGTAAAGTGTTTTGAACCTGTTTGAAATTAAGCGCTTTGTAAATCTTATGTATGTATCATGATTATCATTATTATTATTACTACAATTTTTGTTATAATTTATTATTACTATTAGTATCACTGTTATGACTAATATTATTATCAGTTCCATTACTATTATTATTATTATTATTATTATTATCATTATTTTCAAGAAACACCTCAAAACCCATTTTTATCATTCCTAATGTAGCCGAATGTATAGGTCTTTCAAGCAAAGCTTTGTATCCTCTGGAAAAGGCGCTATATAAATACAATTATTATTATTATTATTATTATTATGAAAAACCGGAAATCTTATTTTGGTCCTTTTAAGGTTCACAGGGAGATATCAAGATGGAAAAACGCAAATAAATCAACAGTGCAGAGCCGTGATGAAAAGAATTTCCTTTAAGGGAAACTTCATCCAGACGTTGATGTGCTTTCAGTGGGTGGGGAAGAATACAATGATCAAACTGAAAACTGAAATTTTGGAGCAAAATCGGACACTCCATTAAAAAGTTTTGGATTTTCAAAGTTTTGATATCCACCTCTCACGGGTTCCTCAAATTGGCAACCTATATGCACAAAATATCTTCCAACATGGGGAACGCTCCATTCACTTCGTACACAGAATTTCACATGCTTTTGTACAAAGTATACGCAATATTACTTCTCTATTCAAGTAGAATATCGACATATTGGTTCTGCAAGCATTTTAGGATGAATCTTGCTGATATCTTATGTACTTTTCTGTAAAAGGAACAAAATTATTAAATTTTGTGTACAAAATAAATGGAGAGTTCTCCATGTTGGCAGCCATTCTGAGCCTGTACGTTGCCAATTTATGGAGTCCATTAGGGGTGAGATAAAAACTTCGAAAATTCATGACATTCGAATGGATTGTTAGATTTTGCTCAAATTTTCACAGTTTTATCATTATATTTTTCTTCATCCACTGAGAGCACATCTATGTATGTGGGTGAAGTTCCCCTTTAAGGTTGGAAGTGGGGTATTATTGGGCAAAAACACGCATTCTTATTTGATGTGCCATAATTAAGTAAATATAGGGTGTACCCCTACATATTATNAAGAGTGTTCCGTCGATAAAACTTACCATATAAAGGTCCTACTGTAGAAACAGTCAGAAGTTTCCCGAATTCACCGGAGTTGAACGTGTAGCAGTTACCGTACATGTAGTTGTAGAAATGTGAAAAATTGCTGCAAATAGAAAGGAGAAATCAAAATGTTAAAAATTAGCTCATCAAAAAATGAAATAGTGCTGAATTATAGCTAGACTTCTAAATATATTTGTCGACTTTTGGATTTCAAGTGAACTGAAAAATTCAACACATAAACAAACATACATATTTGGCTCGTGTTACCGATAGCTATTGTATTTGAATATATATCTTGACCGCACGGACCCATTGAAAAACATTGTGTGCTGAACTGGGGTTTTAACCGTATTTGAATAAATGTATCAAATCAAATCAAATCAATGATAATATTAATAATAATAGATGCATTTTATATAGCGCACGTATCCACTCTGCTGAGTGCTCAAGGCGCTTTACATTATTATGAATGTAAAGGCTTTAGCCCGGCAGCCATTCACGGCGCACTTGGTATTTCAAAGAATAAGTATTCCTGCCAGGTACCCATTCACCTCACCTGGGTTGAGTGCAGCACAATGTGGATGAATTTCTTGCTGAAGGAAATGGACACCATGGGTAGGATTCGAGCCTACGACACTCTAGTTGAAGGCGGGAGTCACGACCACTACACCACGGCGCCTCCAAATCAAACTTAACTTAGGTCAAAGTCATTGTCATTTAGACCAATGGTCTAACTTTCAAATAACAATGGCCCTGTCCCGGGTTATTTTTTAGTAAATCTCCTGTTATTACTCTACCATAATTCTTCTTACAGTAGAAATATATTATTGTCCTTTCCTTACTCTGGTGTACAGGGGTAGTTCTCGAAATCGCAGTCCAGCAGCATATCATCCAGTTCGTGTCCGGTTTCACTCCGGTTTTCGTACGGCGCACTACCGATAATCTCTTGGGCGAGCTCCAACTGACTAACACGGCT
This sequence comes from Temnopleurus reevesii, assembly GCA_036244855.1. Classification (NCBI taxonomy): domain Eukaryota; kingdom Metazoa; phylum Echinodermata; class Echinoidea; order Temnopleuroida; family Temnopleuridae; genus Temnopleurus; species Temnopleurus reevesii. Next base: position 104,859 of record BQKZ01000355.1, read on the forward strand.
GTCCAATTGCCCATAGTCTACGTTGCTCCAGTCTTGATAGCCCTGAACAAAGGGAATTGAAAAATATGAAAAATGATTGATATTTCGTCTAATTGTTTTCACACACCGGTTTGGCCCTTTGTAGATATTATCAATACGTCCGGTTTCACTCTAGTTTTCGTACGGTTCACTCCCGATAATCTCCTGGGCAATCGTCAGTTGACTGAGGCNAGAAGTTTCCCGAATTCACCGGAGTTGAACGTGTAGCAGTTACCGTACATGTAATTGTAGAAATGAGAAAAATTGCTGGAAATAGAGATAAGAAATCAAAATATTGTAAATGAGATTTAAAAAAAAGATACACCAATGCAAATTTATTTCTAGTCTATATATACTCCAAAATAAGATGACTTTTGGATCTATAAACTATCTTCATGATCTTCAAGAACATGAAGTTCATGATCTTAAAAACTCAGCACAGAAAAAGACAAATGTAAGAATAGACACCCTCGTTTTGTTTACATTTTGTTTACCGGCAAGACAGACAGAATGATGGATTGGATTTCTCAATTGTATTTAATAATAATATTGCATAGCATTTATATCGCACTTTTTATGCGCTGTGCATTATTAACCGGCCATAGCAGGGTTACAATCACTGCATTCAAATAATTCAAGGATTTTTTTCCTACCGGTACCCATTCATTTCAACTGGGTTGAGTGCAGCACAATGTGGATGAATTTCCTGGTGAGGAAAATACACGCCATGAGCAGGTTTCTAACCTACGACCTGACGAGCTTATTGTACGAAGGGCGTGAGTCAGAATCACTTCACCACGACACCTCCACAAAGTTTGCAAATTCTCGACTATTATTACCCTACCAATCGAGATACTCATTTAGTTGTCTCTTCTTACTCTGGGGTACAGGGGTAATTCTCAAAATCACAGTCCAGCAGCATATCATCCAGTTCGTGTCCGGTTTCACTCCGGTTTTCGTACGGCGCACTACCGATAATCTCTTGGGCGAGCTCCAACTGACTGACGCGGCTGTCCAACTGCCCATAGTCAACGTTGCTCCAGTCTTGGTAGCCCTGGACGAAGAGAATTGAACAAGATGAAAAATGATTGATATTTTTTCTAATTGTTTTCACACACCGGTTTGGCCCTGTGTAGATATTATCAATATGTCTGGTTTCACTCTAGTTTTCGTACGGCTCACTCCCGATAATCTCCTGGGCAATCTCCAGTTGACTGAGGCGGCTGTCCAACTGCCCAAAGTCTACGTTGCCCCAGCCTTGGTAGCACTGGACAAAGAGAAAGATTTTAAAAAGGAATTGAGATGTTGTTTAATAGTTTTGTCATGTCGATTTGTCCCTTTCTAAATCATTGTCGTGTCCGGTTTCATTCCGGTTTTTAAACGGCTCATTCCCGGTTTTTAAACGGCGCAATTCCGCTGTTCAGTTGGCGATAGTCGACGTTGACCAATTAATGACTGAATTTAGTGAAATAATAAAGGGAAAAACAGTAATAATTCATTTGTTGACCAATCATAAATCTGATATCGCTTCTGGGCTTCCGGTATCACCCGGGTTCGATCCGGTTTCCATACGGTGCACATCCGATAATCTCTTGCGCGAGCTCCAACTGACATACTGACACGATTATCCAGCTGCCCATAGTTGACGTTGCTCCAGTCCTGGTAGCCCTGGATGAAGGGAATTGAACACCCTAAGCATTAAAAGAAACTTTGGGGGACATTTTCACGGGTCCCTAATAAAAACCATCACATTTTCACATTTTTTCTAAGAGTGCAATGCTATACTTTATGTTCGGAGATGCACATAACATTGCTGTCTATATATCCTCTTTTTAAAATGGGATTTTTAATAACCAATTGATACCATTCAAAAACCAACTTGATCAGCCACTTTCATTCTATTGAGATCCTTATAAATGTACCGCATGTGTGCAGTAAACAAGAACATCAGGCAGAGTTAACATGCAATGAATTCAAGCGTTGCTATTTCAATTCATGAATTCACGTCTTATTCCATAAGCTGTTATGAGGGAAAGATTCCAAAATATATATTCTTTCAATTTCAACCCACGCCCCGGCTTTGTGCGATATGCCCAGGGCTGAATGATGACGTTAGAAATCGCGTACAATGCATGCTATGCTACATGGTTCATAAGAATTGGAAATCTGCTTAAAATTATTCAATCAAACTTGTGACATTTCGTTAATGAATAAAACAAAATTTCATTATAACCATAACACGCAGGTCCGTAGCTGAGAATTTTTAGTGGAATGGTACAGAGGGATATGGATGCAAACTTGGACAAAGCGGACTCTTTTGTGACTACACTGCCCACACTCACACACTGCAGAGCTATCAGTGTACCCCACTACAGTATGTTTCTATTGCACCTCGCCATCTGCGATCTTCCTCTCTTCAAACGACGTCAATATACTCAATGTATGTACTTTCAATGTGAAGAATAATCCTTGTTGCATTTCTCACCCCCCCCCTTCCCCATGTGGTTGTGCATTTTTTCTTCAAGTCTTTAGATATGTCATATTTGTGTACTGATATTCTTTTTTTTAATGTATTTAGTGTATTTTTCCATGTAAATATCATGTTTGCTTATAAATGTTGCTGTTTATGTATTTCTAATGTGGTCTGGACGCGTTTGAAAATCAGCCGATTGCTGAATAGGGCAATCTAACCCGTAAGCGCGATGGAGAAAAGAATAAAATAAATAAAATTCATATAAAAATGTATGCCTGTTTGGAACTTGCATGCAGGGACTGACTCAGTAGGATTTATTTGCATGTGAGTGTATAAATGTAATTCCCCCCCCCAAAAAAAAAAAAAGTTCGCCGGGAAGCTCTATCTAAGCGTAATGATTGAATGATCATAGAGTGACACGACCCATTAGAAAAAAAACATACTTATTCCCCATTCACCCCTGTTTCACGTTTGTACCAACAATAAATTCGTCCGCCTACTTAAAATCGCTCGTAAATGTTTGATCCATAAACTTCTAAAATAGCATTTCATAATGAAAATCGGAAAATGCTCAAATTATTGGAAATGGGATAGGCGAACAGACTTCCGAAAAATAGGCTAGGCCTATGTAATTAAAAAACAGCCCCCTACTTTCATTAATGAGACTGTTACTCAATTTACGTTTTTGTCATCTTATTCATCTTATTCGACCTTGGGAGATTTAACATATCCTTTTCATTCCAGAATAAATATGTAATGAGAATGTCATTCAAGTCATTCATTAATAGTCATCATCAACGAGGGCTTGTCCGTGGCTTCACATTTCCATGGCAACATGAAACAAACAACATTCCCAGCGTTCCATCAGCGTCCAATTAAAAAAATATAACTATTGCACCACCATCCATGATGTCAAGGTTGGATCAAAAATTAAACAGTGAAGTAAACAAAAAATCAATTTGAGGCTCCTGAGCACATTTTTTCTCAATGGAACCCTTTTACAGGGACTGTAAGATAGGGGGGGGGGGATGGGCTCCATCCCCCAATTTTTTTTTGTCCAGTTAATCCTTGCAAGCCGGTGGGAGTGTATACAAATGGTGATAAAAATCCCCACCTGTGACGCCCCCTTTTTAAAAACGTTTTGCGGTTGTCGTTTTACTCGATCATTAAAAATACGGGACCAAAAGACTTAACACGGAGTTTAAGCAATGAGTACGGAAGGGCCGATCAGGACGTTATTTCTAAAGCGCGTTGAAATCTAGCGGGTGTTCTCAACCTTAGCGGACCGCTAGATTTCCCCGCGCTTGAGAAATAACGTCCTGTTCGGCCCTTCCGTACTCATTGCTTAAACTCCGTAACATTACGCAAAAGACGGGGATACGGCTCAATGTGAAATTTCACAGCCCTTTGATCCGCCCCACCCCAGCCCCCTCCCATCGGATCCCTCTATATTGCCTGCATGGTCAGAAAAGTTGATTGCGTGTGCGTTTGATCGATCCATCACCTCACATGGATATTAAATCTATATGAAGAGTCCGGAACCATGTTTAATTATCTTCATTATTTCGCTAAAACATATATGGATAACGTTTTGATGAGTGCGTGATGGAGGCAACGAAATCGCAATAATTGTCTGATGCCGCGGTTCAGGGCTATATCACTGTTCGGTATTAAAGGTATAGATTCGTTATGGTCGGGATGCAGAAATTGATGTGAAACGAGCTGATGTATTCACAAGTTGCTTTACATGTCTAAATATAACTGTGTACTAAATTTAGGAGAAGATTTTCGCACGTATTCTGGCGTATTTTACTAGTACTTCGAAAATGCCTATCAGCCGTTATTCCTATACGGTGCGCTAAATGAAATCTAATTTCACATATTCTAATAAACATAGCACAGGAGTGCACATTTGAAAATGAATTGAATAGTTGGTCAATTTTTATATATCATTTAATATGAAGCAGAAAAAACTATGCAGAATATGACAGAAATAATTTACTATTGACATTAAATGTAAATCAGCATAAAATTTTATGTCGCCCATTAAACCTCGGATATATGACTCGAATGCAAATGATAGGCTCCCAAAAAAATTTCATTTCGTCGTTTTCAAGTAATGAAGTTACACTTTATGCTCTATATAAAAAACGGAAGCTACATGAAAGTGAAATTGCGAAAAATGTTATTCCCGATATCCCTTTTCGTCAATTTTAATCTTCACCCTCGTAAATAAATTCCCATTGGTTTGTTGAAACTGAACCGTGGATAAAAAAAAGAGGTTTACAGACAATTTAAATGTAGTTCACGAAAAATAGGGGATTACAGAATACTTATTCCGAATTTTAATTAAATGCGCTTGGTTATTCGGCTCACAGTAAAGTGATGGATACGACAAAAAATTCGATATCTAAAAGAGTCGTGTAGCTCTAGAGCACCATAATTGCGTTTGAATTTGTATGCATTAAACTCTTTGTTGAAAGGCTAGCTCTGTAGTATGAATAAAGTAATTTTGAATATTAGATTCGAACTAAAGGTAATTTCCTATTGACAAAACAAAAACTAAATAGCAAATGAAAAATATTCACATCCAGAGTATCATAATTGCGTTTGGATTTTTATGCATTAAACTCCTTGTTGAAAGGCTAGCTCTTTATCATGAATAAAGTAGTTTTGAATTTTAGATTCGAACTAAAAGTAATTTCCTATTGACAAAATAAAAACTAAATAGCAAATGTAAAATGTTCACATCCAGAGTATCATAATAGCGTTTAGATATTTATGTAGTAAACTCTTTGTTGAAAGGCTAGCTCGTTAGCATGAATAAAAACATTTGGTATGGTATGGTATGGTACTTTATTCCCAATTCGAATCCTTGATTCGTACTAAAGGTAATCTCCTATATTGACAAAATGATATCGAAATAGCAAAATAATAATGTTCACACCTTCATCAATAGAAGATTCAAAACTTTGGAATCGCCTGCAAATGCACTTAAGGAAAAATAATCGGACAATTGACAAGCCAAACCGGCAACATCTATAAGTGTGCTATTTCTGTACATAGGCGAGCGCATGTTGAAATATGCAATAAATACATAAAGTTTCGCCCTAAATTGACTATTATAAAAGCCTAGTTTTGGTCAACTTAGGCATGGCTGTGCGCATTCTATATCACACGAATAATAATGAGACTTGTTGTGACCAAATGGTTTTATGACATGCTGAATCGAATACTGCACTTATCTTATTGGGGGGGGGGGGGGGGGGGGGAGGGGCTAAGAGGTTACCATGAAGGTGAGTGGTATTAACGCATGTTTGAATGAAAATTAATGCGCTAATCAGAACCAACACTGCGTTTATCATAAATATCTTATAGAAAAGCCAAGTTTTGGTGAACTTTTGTATACCTGGCCGCACTCTATATCACACAAATGATAATGAGATATGTAAATGTATTATGACCAAATGGTTTTATGGCATGCTGATGCGAATGGTACACTTATCTTCCTTTTTTGTTGCTATACGAGGGTGCGGTGACGGTAAATTATATTAATGCATGTTTGAGTGAAAATTAATGGGCTAATTAGAACCAACACTGCTTTTATGATGTTTAACTAATTAACGTGCTTTACCATTCACCATAATTAGGCACTCTATAGAAGTCTGGTTCTACCACTTTCAACCTTACATCCTACACCTCCTCTGGCGCCGGTTTCATTTTAAAGTATGTTAAAGACTGGGTCTGCCCAAGAAAACAAAACTTCATTGATTAAAAGCGGAAAAATAAGACGAACAGGTAGAATAGAATTTGAAGCAGATCAAACAATAGATAAGGAAGTAATGAATAATTCAACGATATAACACAACAGTTTTTATCACGCAAATTGGCATAGTTGGGTCACGTGATATGACGTGTATCATGCACTTCTCTGCAAGCAGTTTATTACATCTAATACCTTCCCCCTTTTTTCAATGTCTAACGGAAAAAGCGAAGTTTACATATACATTTATTCATTTAATCTTTTGACAAATTGAAAAAGTAAGTATTTATGGATTAAAAAGGATTCTTAAAAGCAATAACTTATAATGAGTTTACTGCCAGGAAGTGCATAATATACGTCACGACAAGTGACCAAATGCCGTACAGTGACAGTGAATGCCGTAAAGTAAATTATGAAAACCACTGGTCGCACATATCCTTGAAATATTCATAACTTTCTTATTTCTTGTCAGAATCGCTTCAAATTGTTTTTAATCTGTTCGACTGACATTTCTGCTTTAATCAAAGCAAGACTTTTTTTTTTGGGGGGGGGGGGGGGGCAGACCCAGTCTTTAACTTCATGAGCGTACTTTCTCATAAGAATAATAAGCATTTAGTGTAATACCATTTAGTTCATGGCCTTAGAAATATGCCGTACCGTATTCAGGAGCAAATTTCACGAAATGGTCTTAACTGTCATCTTCTTGCCAAGACGTCATAACTTTTTGTGTCTTCCTCATAACATCGACACACACTTTGATACTTCTTTAGTAAGATGGTGGCGCAAGAAATTAAGACGTCTTAGCAAGAAGAGGACAGCTAAGACCATCTGGTTCACATTGGCCCCTGAATTTTAAATCTTTATCGCGCTTAAAGTTCACATTGAATTATTAACGACTTTAAATCCATCGACTTATGCAGGGCATTAATCACGGTGGCGATACAATCGGTCAAGATACACACTAAGATCTGCAGTCATCCACATATTTCATGGTTTTGTTTGCTTTTTTTCATGACGTAACGTTAGTATATTTTAATTAAATTGAGAGGGCTACACTAGGGCCATCAAACATCCACAGCAAACCATCAAATTGGGCAAACACGCTTGCGAGAATATCAATACTTGCCTTCTGTTTGCGCTCAGGTCATAAATATGGCACTATTCTAGATGAAAGTTTTATAGATTATTTAATTGCCATCTTCAAAATCTTCACCCAAAGCTAATTTTCATGACAGTAATAATATGACGTAGAGTTGTAGCCCGAGATGAGAAGATGACTTTGTTCTGAGTATTTATGAATACCGGTCATGTGTGGCTCAGTGGTAGAGCGTCCGTCCCATGAACGGAAGGTCGTGGATTCGATCCCCGGCCGAGTCATACCAAAGACTTATAAAAATGGGACCATCTGCCTTCTTGCCAGGCGTTCGGCATTTATAAAAAAGAGAAGGGTAATAATAACTTTATGTTATGCAGGGCCCGCTGGAAGAGCAGCTAGTTTACAGCTGAATGTGGCTACCCTGGGTAAATAAGACATTATTATTATCATTATTATTATTATATTATGAATACCTTTATGCTGATTTGAGTATCTCCTTCTCAAATGGAGTCACTTATTTTACAATGCTCAAAGGTGTAGATTAGTAATGGTCAGGATGCAAAAATTTATATAAAATGAGCCGATTCATTCAAAAATTGCTTTACGTGGATGAGTATAAATTTGTACAAAATCAGGAGAAGGCTTTCACACGTTTTCTGGCTTCTTTTGATTTGCATAGTATGCTAATTTGCATTCATTTTGCACGTGATGCGGTGTGCTGTTCAAGAAAGCGAGGCACGGCATTATTTTTGTTTCACGATAATTAAGCCATTATTGGGTCGATTTTACAGAGACAAATCAAGAGCATGTTTTAATTTGCCTTGGAAAAGATTGTATTATGTTAATTTTTTTTTTACTGCAGCTTACAAAAAAATATGAATATTCATAGCCCTTCCCTCCCAAAGGTGACTTGAAGTTTAAAATCCAGATGTCCACTCTGGGACTCAAACCCACAACCTTCCCATTACCAGACTGACATTCCACCCCTTTTTGAGAAAATTTCCCGTTTCTATCGCATACATTGCTTAGAAAGACAGTCATTCATTAGATTGAAATGACTTGTTCCTTTTGGGTTTTGATTATATCAATACTTATATTAAAATTATATTTTAGAATACTATGTTTTTGCTTGGGTTTGCCATTTTGAGTTTGCAAAGTCTGTGAACGAATTTTTTGTAGCTAACTGCACTGAATTGCCTGTGTGTTGCCGATTTTGCGCCTGAGAAAGGATCACCAGTTGTGCGTAGAGTAGTGTGTACCTCTACAAACACGCATGTGGTAGTAAGCTTGAAACACTCTGACTTGCCCTGTAGTTTAGTGTACTGGTGTCTTTTAAAGAATCTTCATATCTTCGGTCATTCAAATTACTTTTGAATCTGTTACACATATGATATAATCAAACAAATCATTGCCAATGTTTGGGGTTTGTCGGTTACAACTGTATAGGTGAGAATATAAGCCAAATTATCTCTTAACATGGTGAACTAAATACCGCAATGCAAAAAGCCCATAGTTAAATTAGCAGATTCAAGAACTTCCAGTTCCACTACCAGTATAAACCTGTGAATCTTCATTTCGTTTTGGTTAATAGAAATAAAACTTCTTCCGCAAGTGGCAAAACACAACATGTAAGTAAAAAAAAAAATAGAATGAAAAAAAAACCCTCTAAACATGGTAAACTTATTCCACAATACCAAAAGCCCATATTCAAATTTGCCGATATAGAACCTGTCAGTTTCAATATAAACCCTCGTTGAAATTTTTGAAACGTCTCCCGCAAGTGAACAAAAGGCGCCAGTAAAAATAAACCCAGATAAAAATAAAATACAAATTATTCACCGTCGTAGAATTTGAAGTTATGTTATATCTCTCCGGCACAACATATTCCATCAGCGCTTCCAAATGTTCCTCATCATTCGTAAACTGTAACAGATCATCCACCTTCGACACCGGCAAGGGATTCAAATTACAGATGGTGATCGCGGGAAGATTTATGGAACGATGTTGGACGTATTCGACGTTGACGTTGACGCCGTATAGCGCGTAAGTTTTGATGATGGTGGTCAACTGCCAGACGACAACGCCCAGGCCTGCGGTGAAGAGCGCGGCCCAGATCAGTCGGCGATAGAGGTTCGAAGCTCGTTGGATGTTGGGGATACCGTGCGCTCCTGTACTCGCCATCCGGCTCCCCACTAGGAATAGGATACTGTCTTCCTCATCTTTTGACATTTTGAAATCAAGTTTGTTCTCCATTTACCCCTCATTTTCCAGAGATTGAAAGGCTCTGCCGTGGTTGTTTTTACTTGAAGTGTCATTCCAAGCGTCATGCCCTCGTGTTCCCATGATTTCGTCACGAAATCACTCAATTCGCAAGACAAAAGTTGCAATGTAGAGATGGTTCGTAACCCCAATATTAATAAATGATGACTAGTTCTCCAAACTGAATAACGAAGCAAAGACTCCCCGCTTTCATCTCTCATTAATCTGTTTTATATCTTTCGCCATCAGGGGTTGAAGCTTTTACATTAGGTAGTCAAATTGATGAAAACCCGCCCATGTAATTTGAGCAAAACACCCCTAGAACTCAATACCGTCCAATAATCTAGATTTCTTTCGAAATATATCAAGAGCAGAGTGTAATTTTGATGACGTCCAAACACCGCAAGAGATGTAATACGGCGCACTATGAAAACAATCCACTTATGAGTGTAAGATGATATCAAATGATGATATCAACGAGCTATATAATTACATCCAATCATATCAAATGCAAGTTGAGCCGCGATACAGTAACAGCACCATGTCTACAAAACCAGTTCCACTTGAAAGTGTGAAGATAGCATCGGTGTACATTTAAATCCACTTTATGAGAACAAGATGATATCAAATGTACTTCGAAGAGAGATGTATAAATTTACATCTAATCATGTCGAATTCAAGTTGAGCTTCAATAGAGTAACATCACCCAGTCTATAAAACAAGTTCCGTTTATCTTGAAAGTGTGAAGACAGCCTCGATGTACATTTAAATCCACTTCATGAGAACAAGATGATATCAAATGTACTTCAAGAAGATCTGTATAGAATTACATCTAATCATGTCGAATTCAAGTTGAGCCTCAATACAATAATAGCACCCTGTCTACAAAACCAGTTCCATTTATCATTATAGCATGAAGAAATCATCGAGATACCTTTAAATATAAAACACAATTAGCAGCGAGCTTGACATAGATACGCGTACGGAACTTATGGCAATTTAACACCTTCGCAAATTTACAAAGAGTTTATTAATGCCCAATGCTTAATGGTTCCTCGACGAATCGATTCTCAGTTAAACAAAATTGTTCACCGTCGTTACCGTCAACACCCTAATGTGAGTGTCTCCAAATTCTCGCTCTTAATTTGTCGAATGTATTTGCACACAAATTTAATAATGTGAAAGCGATCATCATGTAGATAGCATCGTTGGGTAGAGGATTATGATTGGACGTGTTAATTAAGGCGCCAATTTGAGTCGTTCAGTAATCTCCCCTACCTTCTCCATTTCTCTTCCGCATTCCCTTTTATTCGTGCCTTATCTATTTGTTTAAATTGATTTGGTTCTTCTTTGTCCTCTAGATCCTCTGAAAGCTATCTGTCTCTATATTTGTCTCTAGCTATTTCACGCCCCCATTATTTTCACGTTTGGATTCATCTATCCATTTACACACTCACAAACTTGCATGAATACCCAACCTATATGTATTTAAACATTTCCTTATTCATTCAATATGGTAATTGTTTATATTTTAATACGGCGCGCGGCTCACAGCCAAATAGACATAGATATATGTATATATATTTATACATTGAGATTTGGTCCAAACATATTATATTAAGTTATATTATATTATATTATATTATATTATATATTATATATTGTATATCATATTATATTATATATTATTTATTATATTATATCATATTAAGTTATATTATACATTGTGTATAATACGCTATTCTTCTCAGAGGTCAGCCTTTTCAACAAGTTGTGTTTCTTTGATGGCCCCTCTTTTTCATTTTTTAAAAATTTGTACCCAAAACTTGAGTTGAAATATTGATTTATATAGATCACCTTATACTATTACTTTTGTTATCCGTATATAGTCTTCTTATTAGAATAAATTATAAAATGTATGTTATATTATTTTCATTAATTATGTAAGTATATGTTTGCATTTTCGTAAGGAATTTTACATCAATGATTTTATTTTATTTGATCTTAAGTTTTATTTTCAGTAGGGTGTTTTTGTCTAAGTAGATTGAATTGAATTCATTCTACAGTCCCAGCAGGGTAGACGTCTGCCCTACGTTGGCAGCGTAAAATACACTCAATTCATCCTGAGCATGAGTAGGCTATTATGACAAATGAGGAACTGACCATTAACATCCTAACCATGGCGTCAATTTCCTTCAGCAAGAAATTTATCCACACTGTGCTGCACTCAACCCAGGTGAGGTGAATGGGTACCTGGCAGAATATTTATTCCTTGAAATGCAAAGTGCGCTGGTGGCTGCCGGGCTAAAGCCAGGGTAATAATAATGTAAGGCGCCTTGGGCACTCAGCAATGAGAGTGGATACGTGCGCTATATAAATTGAATATATTATTATCATTATTCTTATTAACATGTGTACAATGGGGAAAATGTGTGCAAAAGAATATATCATCTACAGCTTTACGAGACTATCTGCTTGTTTCTATCGATCTGAAACATCACTTCATTTAAGCCTGCGTTACACCTTTGCGTTTTTAGCCTGCGTCGGCCGATCATTTTTTAGAAATTAAAAACGCTCCCTTGACGCTGTCATGCGGTGGACTGACGCCCGTCGTACGCTCGATGAGCGCAAGCCGAACGTCAGTCCACCGTCTGATCTGCGTATGCTGTCCGTCAAGGGAGCGTTTTTAATTTCCAAACGCTGGGCCGACCCAAGCTGAAAGCGCGATGGTGTGAGTCGGCCGAAACGCGTGAGAGTGTAAAACGAGCGGGAGAAGAAAAAAAATCACCATAACTTCGGAGTGAGCTGCTCCGATTGGCTTACCTGCAAAAAGCACGGTCAATATTGATAGTGATTATATGGCTCATCGGATAATTACCACTCACAATCCCTCACCCGCACTTGGCTCCATAAGCCCGCATGTCACCATGGTAACCATCAAAACAGAATTATTTACTACCCTCTTCACACACGGACGTTTTGATTTAAAAAGTCAATACGTTGATTTATAATGTCTGATATATTTCATTTGATATAAAGTACGCAGTAAATTTCTTCTTTGTTATTCCTATCCAGAGGGGAAATGTGTTTGGGACCTTACGATTCTGAGTAAAGTTTCCTGACTCTATTTTGTACAGGTATTTGGTATTAGGTAAAAAAAAATTACACTTATAAACGCGATTAGCCACTTCGTCTATAATACATGTCATTAGCCGCTCACCCCACCCCACTTCCTGTAAATGAGTATTTCTTGGTTTTTATGGGCTTTCCTGTCATGGAATATGCAATCGACAAATCCCTGCAAACGTACACTGCACAAAAACATGGGTGTACAAATTTGAGCATATTGGTCCCATTTTTTAAAAACCTTCTACACGTGCTCAAAAGGTTAATGAATGGCTCTCTGAAAAGGCATGAAATGGCTGTTTAAGGGAACGAGTGCAAACAAGACCTTCAAAACTAACTTTATGAGAAAAGAGCTGGGGGAAAAAAACGCAGAGAGTCGCAACAAGAGCCGGGCACAAAAGCAGGGGCAAGAACCACTCCTCCACCCCCCCCCCCGTGATAAGTCCATACATGCGATTTCATTAGAACCGCAATCTCAGCCGCTCAAAGCCCCTTGTACACGTAATGTCCAAATCCCCCCCCCCAAAAAAAAAATGCCCCCCGTAGTGTGTAGTGATCGAAAAAGGCCCCACCATAAGGGGTGGGGATTCAGTAAGGTTGCTCCTCATTGTAAGAGGGAGGGGGGGNTCTTCTGGTTGCCCATACTCACTCGCTCACGACTTCTTTGAAGACGGCACTCACCAATTTCACAATACGGTTAGGCCTATTTACCATGTACAAAGTATTAGGGTACAAAGTTGTACCCCAAGGGGTAAAATTGATTTGAACATTAGCTGAGCATTATACTAGAGATCAAAGTTTTAACCCCTCCCCACCCGAAAATTCAAATTTGTAACCAAAGATTCAAAATTGTACCTCATGGCTGTGAAACAATTTTTTTAACCGAGGGGAACAGCAGTATACCCGAGGCTGGAGACGATTCAAGGATTCAAAGTTGTACCCCCCAAAATAAATTCATAGTTGTAACAAAAAGGTTCAAAAGTGCACTCCATGCTGAGGCACAAAGTTGAACGTGGTGGATCCATGCTGGGCTCAAAATATCAAATCGTAGAATATCACACGTTTGGGGCAAAAGTTTGAACCCTCTAAGGGTCAACTGGTGTCACGCCCAAGGGTACACATGTATACCCTAATCTATCTGTGTGAACAGTGTGTCCAGCTCGGACACATCCGCCACGGTTGTCTCAGCGTTGTGACGTATAGTCTGTCTTGGGGCGACGTCTGTCCATGATTTGGCTTTCAGGAAAGATGTTGGCCCAAGACAGACTATGTCACAAATATAGAAAATAGACAAGAATCTGTTACCCTAGCCGCATGTTTCATCGCTGTCATGTTGTAATCGGGGAAGTGTAGCGGTACAACCTCCCTCAACATCGTCGCCTCCTCTCCGGTCCGCGCAAGGAGTGCCAACTCGGCGATCTTCGACACAGGAATCGGGTTCAAGTTGCAGATGGTGATCGCGGGCAGGTCTATGGCACGATGTCGGATGTACTCGACGTTGACATTCACACCGTACCCAAAGAATGTGTTCAAGATGGTGGTCAACTGCCAGATGACCACGCCCAGGCCTGCGGTGAAAAGCGTCGCCCAGATGAGACGGCGGTAGAGGTTCGAAGCACGTTGGATGTTGGGGATACCGTGCGCTCCTGTACTCGCCATACGGCTCCCCACAAGGAATAAGATACTGTCCTCCTCGCTCTTGGATATCTTGAAGTCTGGGGTTTTCTCCATGACCTTGGTTGATCCTTCGTTGTCGAATGATTGGAATGCTCTAACGGGTGTGCTAGAGGCATCGTACCACGCTTCTTTACGGCTGTCGTCCATTGTATCGTCACGAACTAATGCAATTGGAACAGGAATTGCACTCTGAAAGTTGTTCACATCAGGCAGTTGTTGTCAAACGTTGATTGGTTTCATTGGGCTCGAGAAAGGCCTTCTTCAGAGTAGGGTAAAAGTGTAACGTCACAAACTCGTGTATTTATGACAGGAAAGCCACTCACATAATGTTGTTTCTGTTAATCGTTGATAAGCTTTAACAGGCTTGAATGAGGACTTTGGGTGAGCTAGCTGGCTAAATCGGAGGGCTTGGTAGAACCCTGAATCATAATTTTTTATCGCTGATTTATCACATCGTCCACATTTCATCCTCCATTTCTTTGCGCCATTGGTATAATTGCACTGGATGAACAGTTAATTTTTTTCTCGGTCCAATGTGTTATTGACTAACAAATCTGAGAAGGGATAAAATCATTGACTGGTAATTTCATGGCACTTCGAAGTTTCTCCACTCCAGGAAGGGTCAAAGAATTTTTTTGAAAAAAAGTTCAAGAAAGAAAAGCAGCATCATTATTCTTGATATGCACGACCAGTAGGCAGGTAGGGGCATCCATCAGATGCATTAGTCTTTGGCATTTTCAATTACCACATCTAAAAACTTTCCTTGGAACAGTTCAAACAACATTTTTACTTCAATAAAAAATCTTAAGATATGACGATCCCGTCATCTGCTATTAAAACCTGGGCACCAAAAGGCTCAAGCCTGGAGATGTAATCGTAATGGTGCTCGAATGACAATATAAATCAACACTTCTGTTAAGAGGACTCTGTCGAACAACCGAATACAGCTTATCGGTTTACACCCAATCAAAAGCAAATTTATTCTGAACTTGTTGATCGCTTTCTGCTCAACCATTCAACTGATCGAGCAGACAAGTGACGTATACTCCAAGCGTGAAACAGAAATAGCATCAATTTTATATCATCATGAAATCATAATGCCCTTAATTGAAGCAGTCGTTATTGTGNTAACATAAAGCTTTCCTATCGATCGTACGATTGATATCAATCGCTAGTCTATGGGAAATCATGTACTAAATACTTGCGATTGATCGCAATCTGTTTATGTTACAGGCCTCTGTTACAGGACACTGTAAATGTAAAAATGGAACTTTTCGCATTTGTGCATTTTCTTTATTTTGTTATTTACAGTGATAACAGTCACAATATGAGGCAAGTCAGTTCCGATTTCAATTGCAATATACATATATACCACACCAGGGGCCTGCAACATAAAAGATACAATAGAACTTACAATAAATATTAATCGTAAGTCTATGGCAAAGTGTGTACCATAGAGATACGATACATTTTGAATTAATTGTACCTCTTTTGTGTTACATGCCCTTGACCGTGGCGTGTGCCTAAAAATCCAAGCTCTTTAAAACAGTCACAAATTGACATGGGTTGATTTCTGCGCTGCCGAAAATGTTCCACTAAATATTTATAAGATAAACGAAGCTATGATATGGTTGCGAATTAGAAATTGAACTAATTTACTAATAAAAAATATGTAAAGAAGATATTAAATAAAATCCTCAAAATGAATGAGGAGATAACAATAAAGTAGCTTCATTTCGTTTTCACACCTTCATCTTCCGTTTGGAGTTGCATAACTCGCATCTTTTTCGCGCCTGGTGCCAAATGGCAGATATTAAAAATCATACATGTTTGCACAAAAAAAAGTAATGTCAAGCAACATTATAGAGAATAGATCTGAGCTCCCAGCTCTGATTGCAAAAGTTGTTTGCTAGGAAGCTCTTCATTAATTAGCAGAACCATAATTAAACTCGAGCGTTATTGCCGTGGGCGTATTTGTCAAAGTTTGTTTAAATATGTGGAGCCTGGTGCCTGGCGTCATTACCAGATCACGTGACCGCAATGTGTGGACCAATCGGCGGTCAGTACACTGCAAAAACGCTGGTGTTAAATTTAACACCAACCGGAATCTATATATGACAACACCAGAAAAGTGTTAAAATAACACCAGTTTGGAATCCATTTGATATATTTCAATACCAACTGGTGTTGTTTAAGGCCTTGAACAACACCAGTCGGTGTTTAAATACATTGATTTGATTCCAAACTGGTGTTATTTTTACACTTTTCTGGTGTTGTACGATATAGATTCCGGTTGGTGTTGAATTTAACACCAGCGTTTTTGCAGGGTATACTGTGAGTGACATGTTTGCTTTTATATAGCCTTGTTTGGCCGATTATGTGATTGGGTCATCATCACTGAGAGAAAAAAATGACCAGTAAAAACAGTAATATTAATATATGATGTGTGTAAAGCAACATCGCCCTTTTGTTGAAATGCTCAAGGTGCTTAAATGTGAAGTTATACATTAAAATCGATATATCTGAAGCCTTTAAATGTTTTCTAGAATGTTCAACAGCTCTTTATACATTTGTTATCGATCCAATGAATGTGTTATTGCACCTTAAGAATAAATTTTGAGGCTTTTAAATATGGACAAATAGGTTCCAATTGTTGAATTGCCCTTTTCTATGACTATATGTCTTTATAACTGTAGTTTAGGATCATATTGATATTGATAATATCTTTCTGTTTGAATTCAAACGTAGCATTTTAAATGCTTTACAAACAAACATTGACAACCTTGATCGACAAAGTACAAATGATCTAGGTATATGTAGTTGTAAAAACTGCAATAAAGGACGGATGAGGCAGCAGAAAAAAACCCTAACTCTATGCATAGAACGCGAAACGTCAGAGAGGGAGGGGGGGGGGGGGG
>BQKZ01000355.1:122328-140888 GCA_036244855.1 Temnopleurus reevesii
CAGAAAGGTTGAGAATTACGGATCTACGGGTAATTTATACACTTCATCATGATCATCTCAAGGTCAAGAAATATCAAATTAATACCTTCATTGTTGAATTCTATCAAACATTCACTTTTATTACGTCAAAGTAGAAGAATGCAACTCTTATGAACGGTTATTCATTTCGAAAAAGTTGATACAGTTCCATGAAGTGTAAGTGTGATTGATCGAAAGTCCGCGCGTAATAGAAACTATATACGAGTACGAACGAAAAAAGGGTGAACACACCACGCTTTCCCCTATATTTAAAAGGCTGAATATTGATAGTTTCTGCTTAATATGTTTTATTTTGTTATTGGGTGTTTGTATATCATAACTATATGCCATTACGATTCATGCCTGTCCTTATAACTCCGTTGCGCACCTGACTTAAAAATGCTCAGCTTTCACTGTCATAAAACTATTTTTGTCACAAAACACGATATAACCTACTTTCGATAAATTAAGTGGAAAACCAGTTCAATGGTCCTTTGTAATGCTATTCAAATCGGAACCGGCTTACAATTGTTGTGTCCGCACAAAATACACGGCGTACGGTTCTATTGTCTGTGACCAACTTAACTTTTCGGAAATAGTTTATATCGTGTTAAAACTTCTACGACTGATGGTCTGTAAAACACATTTTGGTGAGGTTTCTCGGCTTGAGCGAACAAAACTTGTCACGCCCGTTCGGAAAATATTTTGACCATTTGAAAATTAGTAAAGTTTGTCGGAGGCGTACTGTCTGAGCTGAAATTATGTGAGTTTCGACACCCATCGTCAAAATACACGATGAGTCTCTACACCCATTTCGAGAACTCACAATGAGTCTCGAGAACAAACAGTGAGTTTCGAGACCCATCTTGAGAACACACGATGAGTCTCCAGACCCATTTCGAGAACTCACAATGAATCTCGAGAACACACGATGAGTCTCGAGACCCATTTTGAAAACTCACAATGAGTCTCGAGAACAAACAGTGAGTCTCGAGGCCCATCTTGAGAACAAACAATGAGTCTCGAGACCCATCTTGAGAACACACGATGAGTCTTGAAACCCATCGTAAGAACACACGATGAGTCCAGACCCATCGTGAGAACACACGTCAGATGTATCCTAAAACATTATCACATGATTTCAGGACATTCCTCCTAAATATTTTTACGTACGCCAAAATTTCAGTCGAAATGCAAGCTTTTCACACGATGGGTCTGGAGACTCATCGTGTGTTCTCAAGATGGGTCTCGAGACTCACTGTTTGTTCTCAAGATGCATCGTGAGCTCTTGAAATGGGTCTCGAGACTCATTGTTTGTTCTCACGATGGGTCTCCAGACCCATCGTGTGAAAAGCGTGCATTTCGACTGAAATTTTGGCGTACGTAAAAATATTTAGGAGGAATGTCCTGAAATCATGTGAAAATGTTTTAGGATACATCTGACGTGTGTTCTCACGATGGGTCTGGACTCATCGTGTGTTCTTACGATGGGTTTCAAGACTCATCGTGTGTTCTCAAGATGGGTCTTGAGACTCACTGTTTGTTCTCGAGACTCATTGTGAATTCTCAAAATGGGTCTCGAAACTCATTGTTCGTTCTAACGATGAGTCTCGAGACCCATCTTGAGAACACACGATGTGTCTGGAGACCCCTCTTGAGAACACACGTTGATTCTCATGACACATCTAGAGAACGCTCTCACATAAGAGTCTGGAGATCCATCTTGAGAGCACACGATAAGTCTCAAGACCCATCGTGAGAACACGCGATGAGGGGTTGAGCTCGAATTTAGCGACCCTTTTCGCCGAATTTGGCGCCCCCTTAGATGTAACCCGGAGGGAGGGGGGAGGGGCTTGTTCCCCCAAAGCCGCCCCACGGTGCGCACATGGATTTAAAATGGCCCTTTCGTAGCGACAAACGTCATAATTGCACGACACCATTTTTTGGTTCCGAAGAGTGGCCAAGGTAGCATCTTCCATTGAAATTGGACCCTCCCTCACATGCCGTGCGACATATCTCTCCGCGCTACTCGTTCCGGCAAGAGATTCTGCACTCTTTGGGCAGTTTGTACTTTTTAACACGGCCTGTTCGGCAGTAAAAACATTATCCATGACCCCATCTCATGGCTATAACGGGCAACTTAAAAGCAACAGTTTCTGACTTACCCTCTCCGTGGACGACGAAACTGTTGTCGGACTACTCGTAGAATTGACCCCCGGTGTCGTCACATTATCGCCATCATACGGCACACCCACGGCATCGGCAAACTCTTTGGAATACGCACTCGCCCTCGAGCTCGAATACGGGTTCAAATTGCACATGGTGATCGCTGGAAATCGTAAAGTCTTAGCGTGGTTGTACTCGACGTGGACGATGACGTTGAAGTCGGTGTAGCTGTCGATGATCTGGACCATCTGCCAGAAGAAGACGGAGATGCCTCCGACGAAGAGGAACGACCACGCGAGACGTCTGGTCAGCGAGTGCGCGCGGGCGATGTTGGGTATGCCATGCGCGCCAGTGTTCTGGACCGCGGAGCTTATCAGAAGGTACGCGTTCAGGTCCTTCCGGTCCTGGTCGTCTCCGATGGACCTGGATCTCCTCCGGCCGGGTCCCTGGGAGTCCATGTCATCGTTTCGGTATTTGTCGTGGCGTAAACCTTTCCTCCCGTCCATCTCTGTAAGATACAATAAAGTGATAAGGTGAGTCGCTGTTACATGTAAGCATTCCAGGCGCGTAGCCAAGGGCGGGGCGAGGGAAAAGCACCCCCGTTATTTCTATTTTTTTTTGGGGGGGGGGGAGGAAGGGAAAAGGGCGAAATAAAATGAGTATTTTTTGCTTGTCAGCACACCGCCGGCAAAAGAAGACCTTTTTTTTAGCTTGTCAGAACATTTTTAAACACATTCCGCCCCAGTTCAAATGCAAATCTGGCAAACGTCTGCATTCGACGAACGCATAGAATATCATGAGCTAAAACATTAGATTATACTTGATTACTGATAGTGAAGAATTCACAATTTGTGAAACGAATTTAATGATGGAATGTAGGAGCAATGAGCAAAGAAGCGTTAATACAAAGGCATACTAAACAAAAAAGATATCAATCAGCTCATCAATCTTTCGAATCGCAGGTAGAAAAAATTCGAAATAATCAAACAAATTAATCAATTTCTCAATTGATTAGGAGTATGATAATTCAACAAATAGATAAATGAAACAGTGATGAATGAATAGATAGATATGTAGTTCAACTAATAATTTGATAATTAGGCAAACGAAAATGCCTACTGTAAGAAAAAAGAAAACAGACGACAGTAAATCCAAGTTGTACAAATAGCGAAATCTGACACTTGCGCTGTCAAAATGCAAAGTAAAGAACAAGTTGCGGAAAAACATCGCAAGGATTCGTAACAAACACCTCATGCTGCATGTTGAGACAAATATATGCATTGTTCCAAACGCATCACAGTCACAATAAGGAACGAACAACTATAAAGCCGACAAAAATCGTCTCAAAATGAGAAATTCTGTTAATTATTGGTTGGCTTGAAGTCATAGTGAGACTTGGTGTTAAGTGGGCGGACATCGTGAAGCAGGTTTGGAGTGGTTGATTAAGGAAAAGTTAATGATTTAACATTCATGATAATAATTGAGACATTTGACAACAACGCACAGGCAGTGTAAAATGTATCCATCATCCATTGCCCTACACTGGGGAGGAACTGTAAAGGACACAATTAAAAATATCGTCTAATTTCTAGTTTCACAATGATCTACAAGCACGTCAAAAGAAAAAAAAAGGGGAGGACAAAATATCATAAACCTCAAAAAGGTAACACACATGGGGATTTTGCTTTACAGATTTTAGAGTGTTTTTTTTTTGGTTTAATATTCCTACTAGTAGGAATAAGAATAGCTAAGCATTATAAAAAAATCGGAGGTTAAATGGAAACCAATGACCCATAAATTAAAAAAAAGCATTGTTTTTTTCCCCGTTGATGTATCACGAGCAGAACAGACTAAGGTTCAAATATGGACTCCAAAGGTTATAATGCGATTTAACACAAAATATACCCCCAGAATTAAAAATGTTATCCCCTGATTGGGTACAAGTTTGTGTGCCAGCCTTGGTTACAACTTTGGACCCCTCGGATTAAACGTTGTACAGCTAGGGTAAAATGCAGTTTCTTTCTGGTACATTTGTGTCCTGAGGGGTACAAATTTTTACTCTATGCTCCATGAGTATTGATCAAATGTATGTTCCTCTTAAATCTGCCTTTTACAACAGTTTTTAAACACTGTATTGAATCATGATGCCTTGGAATACCCAGTCATATAGAAGCCCGGAAACAACACGATTCAACACGACTCTTTGTCCAGTTCACATTTAGTTGCCTGCGAACAAAGAGTCGAGTTGAATCTAGTTGCTTCCGGCGGCCCGATGTGATTGGGACTGTACACATGTTGCTACAAGAATATGGGTTCATGACGTCAAGGCTCGGCACCAAGGGCTCGAAGTCAGCTTTTCAAGCTGATAGTGGTGGTGTTGGTGGTGTTGGTTGTAATGGTGGTGGTGATGATGGTGGTTCTGGTAGTGGTGGTGATTGTGGTGGTGGTGGTATTGGTGGTGGTGATGATGGTGGTTCTGGTAGTGGTGGTGGTGGTGGTGATGGTAATGGTGATGGTGATGATGGTGGTTCTGGTAGTGGTAGTGGTGGTAACGGCAATGGTGTTGGTGATGATGGTGGTGGTGGTAACGGTGGTGATGGTGGTGGTAACGGTGGTGGTGGTATCAGTGTTGATGGTGGTGGTAACGGTGGTGTTGGCGATGATGATGGTGGTGGTAACGGTGGTGATGGTGGTGGCAATGGTGGTGTTGGCGGTGGTGGTGGTGGTGGTAATAGTGGTAATGGTGATTGTGGTGGTGGGTATGACGCAGAAGTACATCACGAGGGCATGCGCTGGTGCGACAAGATAAGGAGCATTGTCCTGAAAAAGATCGGCATGTGTAATTTTCCCCGTAACATAAGGGATTACTAATTAAAATGGCTAATCAAGATCTTTGCTGAATACGCATTTTGCTCAATCGACTGACCAATAGCCAATCATAATAGCTCATTCAAATTAGCGATTAATTGCAAACCTTTTTCATTGATCCCTTGTACGTCACGTAAATAGGTATGGAGATGTAGGTCTATACAGGTATATCATTAACATTTACCATGCAAATATTTTGATATTTTTTGTGAGTAAATCGGTTATTGTGCTGACATATATATTTCACTAGTCTTGTGTATAATTTAAAAATGCAGAAACATCATTAATTTCATAAGATTTAGCGAAATTACAAAATTCCTGGCTCATCGCAATCAAACTTATTGGTAAAATCTGCACTTAGATTCATTTTTAGCAATTTTTTGTAAAAACGTACCGGACTAGTAAGGAACCCCTTAAAACGGTGCGATTTTTTTTTCCATCTTCCACTACCTCTTCTTCTCATTCTCCCCCTCCTCCTCCTCCTCCTTCTCCGCCATCTTCTCCTCCTCCTCCTCCTCCTCCTTCTCCTCCTCCTCCTCCTTCTCTTTCTCTTCCTGATTCTCCTCCTCCTTTTCCTCCTCCTTTTCCTCCTCCTTCTCCTCCTCCTCCTCCTTATTTTAGTCATCGTTATCCCCCATCTTCATGATCATCAACAAAAGCAGGAAGAACATAGTATCACTACCATCATCGTCATCATCGTCATCATCTTCATCATCGTCTTCATCATCATCACCACCATCATCAATCTTATTTTATTCAATTCTACATTTTGTTCATTGTTTACACGAGTAACATTTATCTTTGATATATCTTAATATATATGTCCTAGCATAATTTAAGCAGTGTTAAGGGAGATATTCAATCAAACGAACTTACAAAATATAGCGGCAGCAATAACGATTTAGTCCAAACATTCCACCGAGCAAATATATAAACGATTTGTTATCACATTTTCCTTTCTCACCTTCTTCCTCTCCCCTCCCATCGCCCAGGTCTGGCGAGACCTTCCCAGCTCCGCGAGCTGCAACCAAAGCCATTTTGAAAATCCGTCGATAACCGAATCACATCAAGTAATGAGTTCCTGACAACATTCACACATTCGATATCAACGGAAATTTTCTCTCTCTTCCCTTGGTCAAATACAACATTATCAGGAATGATCAAAATGAATCGTTAGCGCAAATTTTGGTGATGTTTATCCTTTAGTGTAAATTGATAACAAGATGATGAATAGTGGTCATCGTCCTAATCATCATCAATTTCATCATCATCATCACCACCACCACCATCATCATCATCATTATCAATATCGTCATTGTCGTCATCATCACCATCATCATCATCATCATCATCGTCGTCATTATCAATATCATTATCATTATAATCATCACCATCATCATCATTATCATCGTCATCGTCATCCCTTTTATCATTGTTATCATCATCACCACCATCAGCATCGTCGTCGTCGTCCTCATCATCATTGCCATCATCATCATCGTCGTCGTCGTAATAAATCCTAGTTTACTCAAGCCTCGATTTTTATTGTCTATGTCACGAATAATAATTATGTAACTTATTTAGGTTTTTGCATATTTAGCACATTTAACAAATTCAATTAAACGAGCTTACAAAAATATACCGGCAGCAATACTGATTCCGAGCAAAAGTCCAAAACATTTATCGGAGCAAATGCATATAAATGATTTGTATTCACAGTTTCGTTCTCACCTTCATCCTCTCCTCTCCCATCGCCCAGGTCTGGCGAGACCTTCCCGGCTCCGCAAGCTGCAACCAAAGCCATTTTGAAAAAAAATCCGTCGATATCCGAATCAAATCTAGTAATGAGTTCCCGGCAACATTCACACATTCGATATCAACGGAAATTTTCTCTCTCTTCCCTTGGTCAAATACAACATTATCAGGAATGATCAAAATGAATCGTTAGCGCAAATTTTGGTGATGTTTATCCTTTAGTATAAATTGATGACAAGGTGAGAAGAGTGGTCATTGTCATCATCATAATCATTATCATCATCACATCATTATCACCATCATCATCATCATCATCATCATCATCATCATCATCATCATCAATAATATCATCATCATCTTCATCATCGTCATCATCATCATAATCGTCATCGTCGTCATCGTCATCATCCCCACCATCATCGTTGTCGTCATCATCATCGTTAAGATCGTCATCATTGTCATCATCGTCACTACCATCATCATCGTCGTCGTCGTCATCCTCATCATCATCGTCATCATCGACATCATAACAATTATTATCATCGTCGTCGTCTTCATAAATCTTAGTTTATTCAATTCTCCATTTTTTTAATTGTCTACACCAATAATATGTATCTTTTATTTAAGTTTTTGCATATTTAATACATTTAATAAATTCAATCAAATCAAACGCACTTACAGAATATACCGACAGCAATAACGATTTATAGAATAAAAGTACAAAAACATTTATTGGAACAAGGGTGTAAATTATTCATAAGAACAGTTTCGTTCTCACCTTCATCCTCTCCTCTCCCATCGCCCAGGTCTGGCGAGACCTTCCCAGCTCCGCGAGCTGCAACCAAAGCCATTTTGAAAATCCGTCAATATCCGAATCAAATCAAGTAATGAGTTCCCGGGAACATTCACACATTCGACATCAATACAAATTCTCATCCTCTTCCATTGGTCAAATACAACATTATCAGGAGTGATCAAGATGAAATTTGATGGCAAATTTTGGAGATGTTTACCCATTAGTGTAAATTGATGACATGGTGATGAATCGTGGTCCCGCTCTGATGGGGTGACCAATTTTATTTATTCGTGTGAAGCAGGGGCACGCCTGGTGTTTAATCATTAAAGGGAAAATCTACCCCAGAGACTTAACTCTTTCTATCAAAAAATGAATTCATTTATTCAACTATTCTTTAATAGACAGGACGACCTCGTTCAAGCCATTTTGCTTCAAACTATTTCTTAGACATCTCGCTAATTTACTTTTTTTTAAAGGCGTATGTAAAACATGCTTCACTCTGCAACTATATAGGCAACAGTTTACGACATCATGTATGACCAGCTATATACTTTAAATGTCCCTGAAATTTCACATTTTCTAAATGTTATAAAAAAGTTACATATGTCCTTTATTCATTTGCATGTAAATTACGAAGGAAGGTATTTCACAATATTTGTTTAAGAGTATAGGAAAATCTTAAATTCGGAGAAAATTGAGAGAACGGGGAAATGCCAGAATAGTATGAAAAGAGCGCTGATCATCATGATCATGATGTCATCATAAATTGCCAATTTGTAGAGCGAAGAGCGGTTTACTATAACATGTAAAATAATTTCATAGACTTATTCTTGGATCAATTTTCAATATTTCCACCTCATGCTGTTCAAACCATTCTCCTTTTATTGATATAGCAAAATGTCTGTGGTACATGGACTTTCCCTTTAAAATAGAAATCATATCCTGTTTAAATATGAGTACAATGGCACGCTGCGTAGACGGGACGATAGCCTTAATCAAATTTTCAAATTTTTGTGTTGCTAATGATAGCATTATTTGCGACGATGAACAAAAATGAGTAAACGAATCTAATTTGTAATTAAAAAAAAATTGAAAACGATGGCCGAGCCCGAACAGCGGCGACCGGAAATCGAACAATAATATTTTTTTTTTTTTAGATAACGGCAATGGACGGGATAAATATATCTAACTGCTGACTGACACTAGTGTTTTAGCATGCGTCAGCCTACCATTTTTTGGAAAATTAAAAATGCTCCTTGGGCGCACAAATACACGGACCATACGGTGGGCTGACGAAGGCTAAAATGCAAAGGTGTGACCGTGTGAGTGAGGTTTAATGTCAAATAAAAATAAGATAATTGCACTAAAAGAGATAGATTAACTCGTTAATGCAGCCAGGCTTATATCAGTGTCCAATGATTGGTCAGTGTTATCCCGGATTTACGATGATTTTCGCGGCCTGATGGTCCTTGAAAATAGCAAATTAAAAAAATTGTGGGTTTTGGTTAACTTAATCAATCATTTCTACGACGTGTTAGCAATCTAAATTGGAAGTAATAATATGAAATCTGTCCATATATTCATCTCTGTACCTTTATACTTCTTTGATGTATATGCAATTGTCGGCGAGAGTGTGATAATTACCAATCAATCATAATAAACTACTTTTTAAAGATCAGCGTTAAAGAAAATTATTTGATCACGGATTCATGATAATTCCATGGTTGAGTACAAGATTAACAGTTTTTTTGTAAATGTATTAGGAGCTAAAGAGCACTTTAAACGCGGGTCGTTTTTTTTCTCTCAATAGATAGGAGCTCGAGAGAGAGGATGGTTAATTACTTTCTTCAGCATGGGTAATTAACTTTGGCACGTTACAACCACTTTAGGATCATGAGCATTTAAAAAATGAATCAATAATGATTACATCATATCTAATGTATTTAATGAGCATTGATTTTTTTGTTGGCACTGCAAGAATAAGCCGTGATAATGGCGACTTTTGTTACACCTTTGTTTGGTTCTGTTTCTGCTTTTTGTGTTTCTTTTCGTATGTAAACGAATTTCATATAAATAAAAAAAAATCTCAATGACATTATGTAAATTCATTTCAATGTAATCTCTTTTTTATTACTATTCTTTGACTGTTTTTTATATTCTGATTAATGATATGGTTTATTTTTCTTTCTTTGATTTTTTTGTTGCTAATCCAGTACAATCTTCAAACGTTCCATCAACTTATGATGGAATTGCAAACTTCAACCACGTGTTGGGCATTTTCAACCAATAATTGCGAGGAAAGTATGTTGCTAAATGCTGGGCAAACTGTAGCAAAAAGATGTAAGAGTTTAGGGTGGGTTCCATTGAAGGATATCGTGATCGAAACTTTTATTAATTGAAAATTCTTAATTTTTGAAAGGATTACCAGAGAATGCTCAAACCACGGACCCTTTGATTCATTTATTAATTTATTGAAAGCTGCCTTAAACGACGCTAGACCAGGGAGTCACAACTCCCTGGCTAGACCAATCAACATTTGCTCCGTTGCATGAAATTCGCCATTTTAATCAGTATGACAGCAGCCAATGACCATAAACAATTCAACAGAAGCTATGCTGAATGATATTAACGCTATCTTGACATTTGGAGTGTATTTATTAATGCCCCTGGCCTCTTTATATGACAAAAATGAATGATTGAGTTTTCATGAAAGATGTGTGTTTTATACTCAAAATCCCTGCATTATAATTTCCATCGTAGAAATCACCAATAAGTGTATGTAATTACATCTGTCTGCTTTATCAAGTGCTAGACAAACAAAGACCTCAGGAGGCAATTGTTATCTTATTATTTATTGTGAATGCACCACACCCCCTTTCTACAATTTTGACTAATATTTGTTAGTGTCCCAGTCACATAGAAGTCCCGACTGAACACGATTAAACTCGACTCTTTGGTAGGAGGCAATTGACTTCTATGTGATTGGGGCCTACATAGAGCCCCGATTCAACACGACTCAACACAATTCTTTGTCATTGTTTACCCAGTAGAGTCCTGGGCAAAGAGCAGTGTTGAGTCGTGTTGAATCGGGCCTTCTATATATGACGACTGAGGTCTTATGCCCCATTCACATAGGGCCCCCGAAATCAACACAATTCAACACGACTCTTTGTTCGGAGGCAGCTAACTGTGAACCGACCAAAGAGTCGTGTTGCTTCCGGACTTCTATGTGACTATATGGGCTTCGGAACGAAAGTAGATTATCGTTGGATTCGGGAAATCGAACACATTTCGCTGTTATTCAGAAAGTCGCTTCTAATATTCGGCAATGTCGTAGGCCTGTGTTGGGTCTCATTATATAAATTGTCATGAATTATGACTTAACTCATAGATTGCTCCGGGTCACAGAGAGAACTTGAAACTGCCATACCCAAAATCTGTATGCATGACAAAAAGCGACATATTGTGCATGAACCATTTTTTCAAACATCCATTTGATATCAGTTGTCAATAGTCATTCATGACTCTGGGCTGAAAAAAATCTTCCAAACTTCTGTAGCATTATACAATGGACTGATATATTCAGGCATTTGTTGAATTCTCCCTTAGCTCATTATTGATACACACATAGCTTTAGTAGAGGGCTTTGATTTTCACTTTGATTTGACTCCTAATAACATATTCAAAGCATTGTTTTAGGAGAGATCATTGACTAAAAAATTGTAATACGTATTGCCAAAATAATGTACTGTATTTGAATTGAAGTTGTGTGAATTCCAGCATCATTCCACTAATGTTAACATAACAAATAAAGGTCAAAGTAAACTACGTTTTGTGGGGGAATTTATTGCATCAAGAAAATTGTTCAGCAGTTTAAGCATTAAACGCGTGAGTTGCAAATATTGTATTTCGCATGACGTAACGTGAGTAAGGAATTGTCGGGAGCCTGTTAGCAACACCATTCAGGGGGCAGAGTCACTGCACTATGATCGGTCTCTGAATCCGCCTGTGGTCTTCGATGCTAAATTTCCACTGGTACTAAAGCCCTGGTCACATATAGGACCCCGGAGGCAACACGATTCACCCCGACTCGTTGTTAATTCACAGTTAACTGCCTCAGGATAACAAGTCGGGGTGAATCGTGTTGCTTTCGGGGTCCTATGTGACCGGGGCATAAGGAATTAATTCCCTTGAATGTCCACTTAACGAGTTTTTAGTTTGTTTGATTGACTGTGGATGAATAGCATCTAGTCAGTTATATGTTTTTAGAATGGCCCCTGCACATAGAAGAAATTGTAAACAAAGTTTTGATTATCTTGACCAATTGAGCATTGTTTTTTTTTCTTGTCGAAAACGTGGATTTAAATCCATACAAGTAGTATGCTATCATTATTATTATTACTATTATTATTATTATCATTATTATTATTATCATTATTATTATCATTATTATTATTATTATTATTATTATTATTATTATTATTATTATTATCATTATTATTATTATCATTATTATTATTATTATTATCATTATCATTAGTATTATTACTATTATTAGTAGTATTATTGTTAGTATTATTACTAATAGCATTATCATTATTACCAATTGAAAGTAGAAACGAAGGTCACGCTGGGAATATCTACATCAATGAATGACATACCACAACTACGTATTTAATTGTTCAGCTGGATTAGTAAACAAAGATTGGATAATGGAGCTGACATACATTTGCACTTATTACAAATGAAGGTTAAGTACAATAGGTAGGTTTACTTTTAAATGGAAATGTATGCGTTCACTTCACCTACAGGTTGTTCTTGACAATCAGAAAGCATGTCCCATGCTTCCCCAACATAGCAAAAAAAAGATAATGTATGCAAAAATGGTAACCAAGTAACGCAGTTCAATTATTACAGTTTAAGGAATACCACGTAACTAATTTTGTCGTTAAGAAACGTGCACAAACTTGGATCTTTTAGTAAACAGGCCTATTGAATTTTGTATCGACAGGATTTTTATTAATATCACTTTATTATGATTGAAATCTCATGTTTGATAGATCATTTTGAAAATCGATCTTGCAGATGTGACTGCCCTATTAACGCTCTGCATAAGTTGGCTATGAACGCAATGGTATGAGTTGGCCTTATAGAGGGCGACTCACACCTTTGCGTTCTTACCCTGCGTCGGCCCAGCATTTTTTCTACATTAAAACGCTCTCTTGACGCACAAAGACTAGACGCATGTGTCATACGGTAGAATGACGTTCGGCTCCTTCAGCGCTAGCGGAACGTCAGTCCTTCGTCTGGTCCGAGTATACTGCGCGCTCGGGGAGCGTTTTTAATTAAAAAAAAAACGCTGGGCAGACGCAGGCTATAAACACAAAGATGTGACTCGCCCTTAAGATGGATGATACAATGTATATGTAAACATATGAGGGTAGGCCTATCATCTTTCAGTTTGATATTTACACTGATTGCAAGGTGAATGGAAAAAGGTACACCGATATCTTATGCACCGATACGCATGATAATATTGACCCTTACTCGTGATAATGCATAGAAGAAAGTACAACGTAGATTGTAGGACCAGTGAAGTTATACATGTACTTATCGACAATGAATTGCTTTTAACACATGCAGGGCTATTTCACCAAGATATCAAAGACTTTCAAGATAAGAAAGACTATAAGAACGACAGGTATCCGTTCCTGTGCGCAATGATTCATTGATACCAATCTGGTGAAACACTGCCCAGAGCATTATATCAATAGGCGGTTTATTAATAGATGCACATTTTATCCATACATCTAACACAAAGGTTGTTCTTGACAACCCGAAAGCTTGCCCGAGGCTTGCCCGTCATAGCAACAAGTAATGTATGCAAACTGGATTCCAAGTATTGTAGCCTTATCGTTATCAACCGGTCTATGGAATACCGCGTAACGACGTTAAACGCACATAAATTTGAATATATAAGTAAACCCGCCTATTACTGTAGCAAGGTCTGATACTGATCTGAATAGTGTGTACATATTCGGAAAATTACAAATGTTTAGGTACCCCCAAAACTAGAAGTGGCTGAAGGAAAACATACAAGTTTTCCAGGCTAAATAAAATATTCTAGCCTTGAGCACTAAATCTCTGTGGATTTGGTGCTTTATAAGTCATATGTATCATTGTTATTATTATTATTATTTTTATTATCATTGCCTTAGCACATTATAGGAAACGTAATAAATAGTTCCAAAAGGGGACTACAGAGGAGGATAAGGAGAAAACAAATGGGGGAGGAGTAAGAAGAAGGACGGAGAAGAAGAAGAAGATGATGATGATGATGATGAAGAAGACGAAGAAGATGAAGATGAAGATGAAGATGAAGATGAAGATGAAGATGAAGATGAAGATGAAGAAAAAGAATAAGAAGAGGAAAGAGGAAGAAGAAGATGAAGAATGAGAAAAGGAAGAAGAAGAAGAAGGTGGTGAAGAGGAAGAACTTGGAGAAGCACGGAACCGGGGGGGGGGGGGGGGGGGGGGAAAAAAAATTGACAAAAAAAAACAAAAAAAAAGGCGCTGCAAGCTTAAAGTCCATGGATGACGAATATTTTAAATTTACTTTAATATACAAGATCAATATTTCCGAATAAACATTGAGAATGAACATGGATACGTCGCAGAATTTAGAGTCAGCTTTCTTAAATCTGCCATAAGTTTATGATTATTTCCTCATGAAATTTTTGAGAAAGTTAAAATTAAGACTTACCAAATTGACGCTCAGATATTCGTTCGTTCAACTGATACATAGTTCATCACTTTACGTCACGTATGATTCTGACAACTCCACATAATCATGAATTGTTTAGTCCCATTTAATTCCTTTAAGTGCCGAGAAAATTGAACCTTAAAAGCGTTCTAGACAGAGATACATATTAGGATTATGCGTGGTCACTCCTAAATTGCAAACAACGAATGTCGTTGTAATATGTTTGTACAGTCAGACCAAATTCAAACAAATCTTTATACGTTCGTGATTGAAGCTGATCACAGAAAAGTAATGAAGATTTTGAGTTCATGATTCTTCAGATTAGAGAAAAAAAAGGCGTAATATTAAGTCATGTTTGCTGTGCCGGGGTATCATCATGATATGAATGCGGTAGCAAGGGCAAACAATTGTTACATAATACTATATATTTACTTTATCCATTGCTTTAGAGGTGAAAAGAATTCAACTTCAGATGCTAATTATATTCAGAAAAATAATTACTGGCTTTAGCGGTCTAGACTTCATCCAAAATATTTTGTGTTTTGAGCATTACAATTTATGTGGAACGCATTTGACGTTGAAGTTATTTTGACGAAATTAAATGATAAAATTTGATCAAGCAAAATGCTCGATTGCCCAGGGAAACGTATAAAACTTGTTGATAGAAGGCTTGTTTCTCCTCCGTATGAAGAAATGAGTGGGGGAGCGAACAAAGTAGAACATTTTCCGACAGGTACAAAAATAAAGGTTGTATGTTTCATGTATTCTACCGGCGAGCTGGCGCCCCCCCCCCTAAAAAAAAATCGCCCTCACTTTTCTTTCATCACCTTTTCTCCTAGTTCTTACAATGTCCTTACAATGTTCTGAATGTACTAATATGATTTGAACAAAAGAGTATCTATATCATGTTTATGAAGTAATAATAATAAACATAAGAATGGCATCATCGATAATAATAATACTAATACTAATACTACTAATAATAATACTAAGAATAAAAATACTAACAAAAGTAATAGTAATGATGATGATGATAATGATAATAATAATGATACCGTAACAATAATGGTAGCAATAAAACAATCAAATCTGTCGTGTACACAATTCCGTATAAAGTTAAAGAATATTTAGAGTGTATGTTTCTTTTTTATTTCAAATATCATATTAGATAAAGGTCAGTTTGAACAGCCACTTTGGAACGTTAAACATATAACATTTTTAGCGTTTTGGAACCCTTTTTTTTATTAAAAATAATTCGACAGCATCTGTATTTGATCATTGGCCATTTGAAAGATGCTCCGCAGACTCAAATCAGGACGTCTAGCTTATTCTTATGACCTGCGAATCGCAAGCGCGAGCCGGAGGCCTTAAATATCGGTCAAGTGTTTTCCCTCCGTATAGTTTTGCATTCACGGAGCGTCGTTCACTTTTGAACGCTGATCATCGGGGGTTGGCTATAAACGTATAAAGCTGTGATTAGGCCTTTTGATAAATGCATGCATTTTTTTTAAATTCTAGCTTCATCCCAAATGATGTGTCATTACATTCAGCTGATGAATAGATGCTGACCACATGGATGTAAGCGGATTACCTTTCTTCTTTATTTCAGCATGATTTTGGACTGGTTACCATAGCAACAGAAAAACTCTTATATTTTTAGAATTTAGATCACTGCAGTAGAAGGGTCAAGGCCTGCACTTATTCTGTAATATTTACACGTCAATTGAATGACAATTAAGAATGGCGCTGCCCAGTGTTTACCACTGCGGTCCTGAATGTTTGATTTAGTAGCTTGGCTGATCAAATATCTGGTTTGTTCGGTTTTAAAGTACCACTGTGAGCAGAAGGAACAAAGGCCTGGGACAAAATAATCATCCTCAGTGGACACATAGAAATTATCATCCCTTTCATTCTGTGGAAAAAATGTTGAACAAGAATCGCACCTGGGACTTTATCTTGTGAACATGAAGCTATATATAGTGAAGGCTTGTAGGAAAATTGTTACTTTGTCCTAGTTCTCCGCCAATTCTGCTCACAGTGTTTTATAGTGAAGCTTGCATGGGTTATATATTTTACAGAAGGATGAGTAAAATTTACTCGTTTGGTAAAAAATGAAAATGTATGATGAGGATGTAAAATTGTGCACAATACTGGGTGAAATGCATTATATTTACACGATATTACCCACATCTTCAATAGGTGACAACTTTGGGATTAATGTTAATTCTGTATAACTTTCGATACCGATCTGCTATATGACATCATCAATAATTAGGGATCGTGAATTTGGTGGACCGAGCCACGACCATGACTACTGCACATTTTGACAGCTTATAGCATAAAGCATGGCGATCAAAATTAAAATGAAGCAAGTTCAATTGAACAGTTTGGAGTAAAATCATTACATCCTCAAAAGGCAAATGTAAAAGTGACATTTCACAAGGTTGCATGAGTAACAAATTAAGGTGATAAATTTACACTAAATATGCAGGATTCAATTCTTGAAGGGTAAGATCTATTATGTGTGAAATGTATCAGCTAGAAGCTCCTTTTCTGTGAGGTCGTCAACTATATAAAAGCAAAAAAAAAAAATAAGTACAAAACATAATAATGGAAACTTCAAGCAAGAAAACAATAAAAGATACCAAAATGAAATGTGAAACTACAATTTTAAAACGTTGTGACTCCTCCAACTTGTCAAAGTTAACTTAACATTTGAGTATTGGGGGTAATCATGGTAATAGGCGCAAAAAAGTTTCATCCTACGTATTCGGCCTGCACCCGGCATAAAAACGGTGTCAGACAAACCCGTCGGTTCTGAGTGTCCCACTCGTCATTCTAGACGCATTCACGCACTACATGTTGCATACTTTTAAAATGAATATGAATATTGTACATTGCCGAAAAGTCTACTTACTTTTGGTACATTCGATTTATGATCCAAGCATTCCTAAACCTCGATGAGAAATCATCTGTTCTGGAACATTTGGGCGCACTTTTGTTTATCTTGAACATGCATTCAGTTGATGCTGGTCAGTCTTTCCTGCTTGTATTCCTGCTCTAGTTCCAGTTAACCAATGGCTACTTTGACCTCAACCGATTACTTTTCAGAAAATCACATTTTCTGCCCATTACGTCCTGATAATCCATAGAAATCCATAAAACACGACTTCGCCATGGTTTCCAATTAACGATATCACCCGTATTTTGCGAGATGAATTAAAAAGCAAAGTGCTTGCTCGCAGTTTAATTCGCTGTGATTAATAAACGAAATTTCTCAAAAATAATACAACCGCGGCCTCAAAAGGCAACGTGGGATATGATGACCAACAAAAAAAAACTTCCTATTTTTGTTTTCATGCTCAACTGACCAATTTGCTTTGTTTACCTACTACAATACAAGTATATAAAATTTGCGGTGAGTTGTGAAATTGAATTGTGATCATCAAGTATTATTGTGAAGCTATGAAGTTTGGGTGTGCGTTATTATGTATGCCATTCGTTGATATCAAAATGACAAATTGAATGAAAATACGAATGGTTCGTAATCTTATATGTTGTCATGTGATTTCTGCTGGTCTTCAGGTCTTCGTTAATGTTCGCTATCTGTATTTAGTGTGTAATATTTACAAGGCCCCAGATTTTACAGTATTGCTCACTGATGGGACTTCCCTACCATGCCTGCGGTATTAAAAATGTAATAAAGAATATGAGAATGAACAAAATAAGATATTACGCGACAAACGTCTAAAAACCCATTCTATGGGAGTCAATAGATTCATATTCAGAATCCTTCCTTGTTTTAGTCAATTTAACTTAAAAAAAAAAAGAAAGACGACACTCAATCGATCCCACAATAAAATTCATCCGTGTTTCCTTTTTTTTTGACCCAAAGTTGATGCAATTCAAATGCAAATGGACCTAGGTATAGGCGGAAAAGTGAGCATTTACATGTATATTCCTGTGCTTTTCGATATTGTCATAATTTATTATAATTCTTGTGATGTGAAAAACACTCTGAATCCTGAGCTATCTATACTTTGCAAAGTTTATCAGCGAGTTTGAAGGTACGAAAGAAAGAAGAAGAGTGTGCTAGCAATGTGTCACACCAATGACTTTGTCCTTCGCAGTTGTGGTTTTGAATGGTATGCATGAGAGAGAGAGAGAGAGAGAGAGAGAGAGAGAGAGAGAGAG